>JAEACV010000599.1:0-10524 GCA_016432835.1 Brassica nigra | reverse complement strand
TAAACCCATGTCCGGATTGTCCGAGAACTACAATGATTCCTCCGCAAAGCCTTCTCGATTGTTTAAAAGTTCATATTTTAAATCTAAGTTCAAGCCTCATAACTCAAACCCTCAAGACGGAAAGTCTACTAATCCAAGCCCATCTCGATCCTGATACTCGAGGAATCTCGAAGATCTTGTTGGGGTAAAACGGTTATCTCAAACCTACGGCTAAAGATCCTTCCGCATCAAAAATTTCCCGCACGAACGCCAACGGGGAAAGATCGGGTAACGGAAAACCCACGGGCGGTAGAGAACCCTGGCGCTGGCGGTAAGCGCCCTCGTCGGCTATGCCGGCGTAAACCAGCCTACGCCAGCGGCAGACGCCCTCGCCGGTTCATGCCGGGCGTAAGCCAGCCTGGCGCGGGCAGACGCCCAAGCCGCCTGGCTTCGTAAGCCCGCCGGCGCCGCGGCAGACGCCCCGCAGCCGCCCCATGCCGGGCGTAAGCCAGCCAGGCGCCGCGAAGACGCCCCGCAAGCCGCCTGGTGCCGCAGAAGCCAGCCTGGCGCCGCGGCAGACGCCTCGAAGCCGCTCGGCCGCGCAAGCCAGCCTGGCGCCAGGCGCCCCGAAGTCGCCTATGCCGGGCAAGCCAGAGTCCCGCAGCCGGGCGGCAGGCATCCCGCAGCCGCCTACGCCGCGGCAAGCCCGGCGCCGGTCGACGGCCCTCGCCCTGGTCTCGGTCCCATCATGCTCGGTCCGATGCCATCTTGGCTAGTTTGGATCAATCTCGTGAGGTTGGTACGATCACGGCTATTCTAAACACCAAACATCTCGACTATACGAGGAATTGGGTTCCTTCGAAATGCCAAACCTTCAAAGACTATTCATTCAAAACCGAAAACGCCTAAGTGGCCTGACATGACCAAACGCCCACTTAATATTTTCCGAAAAGGAAGGATAACTATGACGGTTTATCCTTATCCTCACACAAGAGATAAATGTCAAGTTCAAGATAAATGTCAAGTTTTCCGCTAAACACGAAGATGGACGAAAATGGAAAAGCCCGATTCAGCCCAAAAAGATAGACCGCCTTAAGAGGAGTATATAGGAGAGCTGGGCTTAGGAGCAAATCATTACAAAACTTCCAGAGCACTTAGCACTTAGAGCGATTTAGCATTCTTTTCTGTTTTCACACGAGCCGCGACTCAACCAGATAGACTTAGGCTAATCCTAGCGGACTTTTCGACAGCTCTTACACCATTTCTTTGCTTGTTGTGAGACTTGTAAAGGTTTACGACCGAGCCCCGGCACTCGCGGAAATCGCCAACAAACTCCTGAGCTTCTTTAAAACATTGAAACTCAGCAGCAAACAATTCCGCCGCCTCACAACCTCAGCTGCACCATCCTCCTTCCTCTCCTTTCAAGAAGAGCTCGAGCATGAAGCTCAGCTTGCTTTTTGTTCTCGCCTTAACCTCTTGTCGAATCGAAGAGCTCTCGCTCAGCTTATTTGGTCTTGAAGTTAGCAATCCTAGACTTGCGGAAACTTGAGTCAAGCGATTTCCAAACACTCTTAGTCCCTGCATAAATTCAAGATCAATAAATATACATATATGCGGATTCAAGAATACGTTAAGAAGTTCAAAGGACAAACCTCATTGATCCACGGAACCCTCAAAACCCATTGCTTCTTCTCATCCTCCAGCTACTCGCCAGAACAAACTCCGGAGGAAGGCCGGCAAAGAAATTGTTGGGAAGTGGAAAATCGCTATTCGCTTTTCCGCTGGAACAAAACTAGGTTTTCCTCAACGGTGAAGGATCTTCCAACCTTCCCCACCATCGATTTCTTTCCCTTTACGAGATCTCTGCTTACACCTCCGAAGTCAGGCTTCATAACCGGTTCGCATCATATGTCGACAGGGTCTCGACCGTAAAGCCTTACTGCGCCTCAATCCGCTCAAGAGTGAAGGACTTCCAGAAAACGGCATTTGACTAAGGAGATCCTCTTGACAAAAGATCGCCATGCAAATGCAACAGCCCCGTTTCTACAAAGCTAAACTTTTCACTAAAACTCGCGACTCGAATAACAAAATAGACAACGAAGTTTTCCTCAGATACCTCGTTGAAGTTTCATGCATGCGAAATAGATGGAGGCAGCTCTCTCGACAGAATCACCATCTATTCGACATAGAAGAAACGCCCTGCCACGACTTAGGGTTCGGTAGTCCCCATTATGGCCATATCCTTCTTTGGCACCATGGAGTAGTAGCCGCCTCCGCTGGCCGAAAGTGCTCCAAAGACCTTCGAAATAGCAGGACAAAGATCGATCCCGAGCTCATAACTTGAGATCAGTACGCCAACTCTCTAAGGCAAGAACGCTGAGCTGGCTGATCGAAAGTTCGGCGACGGCGCATTTAACAATGGTACCGGGATCGGGAACCACATGCGCAATACATAAGGAAAGCCTCAGAACATGTAAAGAAACCTTCCAGAGGATTCCTCGCGACTCGCATCGACGGGATCCGAATTTGACTCCATCAGAATCTGGTAAAATCTCAAGAATCCTGAGATATTTACGGAAACCAAGCTCGGGCGAAGGGAGCACCAGGCTGCCTCAAAGGTCTCTTCGAACAGGACATCTGGAGGTCGAGCCAGCCCACAAGGGCTCGGTAATACGATTTTCGCCTCGACTAACTCTTCTTGCTTAACCGCCACATGGCAGGAGAGTCATCCGAGGATGAATGGGAAGAAGAATTCTCTTGGAGGATCTTGAAGACATTATTATTAAAGAGAGAGAAAGGATTCTGAGAGATGAATTTTTATGATGAAGTAAGAATGAATGAGATTTCTTACTCCATCCTTATAAAGGAGGTAAAATCACTATTTACCCCGACTTTCGCAAACGACACGCCTCTACACCTTCCCATACGGCTATACCGCAAGCCAGGACCCGAAAGGCACTACGGTTCCTAGCTAGCTGGGGATATCTGTTGGGGTCAAAATCGTCAACGACGAAATCGCCACCCGAAAGTCCTCGAAGAAAACTAAGTGACGATTGAAACCAAAGAAACAGGTCGCCACTGATGAACTCACGGAAGGCATGAACGGACCGTGAGCCCCGAGGATCAACGGCAAGCAACAGCAGGCACCGCAGACACGGACACGCACGACGGCAGACGCTACGCCGGGCGTAGGACGCCTGGAAGCCGGGCGTAGGTTACCCACGCCGCTTGGCGCCGGGCGGCGCTTTGCCGCGGCAGGTTCGCCCTCTCTCGCCTACGCCGCGCAGGCCTGTCGTCCTCTCCGGCCGCGCAAGGGTCCTGGCGCCCATCTGTAATCGCCTCGCGATCTCGGCAACGGCAGCATCTTGGTCCCTTAAACCCATGTCCGGATTGTCCGAGAACTACAATGATTCCTCCAAAAGCCTTCTCGATTGTTTAAAAGTTCATATTTTAAATCTATGTTCAAGCCTCATCACTCAAACCTCGATGACGGAAAGTCTACTAATCCATGCCCATCTCGATCCCGATACTGAGGAATCTCGAAGATCTTGTTGGGTCAAAACGGTTATCTCGAAACCTACGGCTAAAGATCCTTCCAACTCAAAAGATTTCCGCACGAACGCCAACGAGGGAAAGATCGGTAACGAAAACCCACGGGCGGCAGAGAATCCCTGGCGCCGCGCGCCCTAAGCCGCCTGGTGCCGCAGCAACCAGCCTGGCGCCGGGCGGTAGACGCCCCGTAAGTCGCCTGGCGCCGCGCAAGCCAGCCTATGCCAGCGCAGACGCCCCGCAAGTCGCCCTGGCGCTGGGCGTAGCCAGCCTGGCGCTGGCGTAAGCCAGCCGGCCGCGGCAGACGTCCGCGAAGCCGCCTCATGCCGCGGCGTTGCCATACCGGCGGCAGACGCCGCGAAGCCGGCCTGGCGCCGGGCGTAAGCCAGCCGCGCCGGCGGCAGGTGTCCGCAGCCGCCTATGCCGGGCGTACAGCCTGGCGCCGCGGCAAGCCCCTGGCACCGGTCGACGCCTCGCCCCGGCTCGGTCCCATCATGCTCGGTCTTATCCCATCTTGGCTAGTTTGATCAATCCTCGAGGTTGGTACGATCACGGTTATTTTAAACACCAAACATCTCGACTATACGAGGATTGGGGTTCCTTCAGAAATGTCAAACCTTCAAAGACTATTCTTTCAAAACCGAAAACGCTAAGTGGCCCGCCATGACCAAACGCCCACTTACGATTTTCCAAAAAGGAAGGATATCTATGACGGTTTATCCTTATCCTCACATAAGAGATAAATGTCAAGTTTCCGAAGATAAATGTCAAGTTTCCCGATAAACACGAAGATGGACGAAAATGATAAAAAGCCCGATTCAGCCCGAAAAAAGATAGACCGTCTTAAGAGGAGTATATAAGGAGAGCTTTGGGCGAGGAGCAAATCATCACAAAACTTCCAGAGCACTTAGCACTTAGAGCGATTTAGCATTCTTTTCTGTTTTCACTAGCGAGCTGCGACTCAACTAGGATAAACTTAGGCGACCGGACTAGCGGACTTTTCGACAGTTCTTACTGCCGATTTCTTTGCTTGTTGTACACGCTCAAACGAAAATTCAGAAATAAGATCTCTTTCGCTCTATTCTTACGATTTCTATTTTTACAACTTTAATCTCCATTGATTGTATCGTGTGTGGCCCAGCAGATATCCGGGACCTTAAAGGAAGATCGGGTTAACTCGGTTTTCCTCCACAAATCGTTTATCGGAAATTGACGGTGTGAATTTCGGTTCCCACAGTTAGTCTAAATAATGCGAGAGCTGATGGATTCATTTAATAAGTGTTGAGATTTGACATATCATGCAAGCAACTTGTAGCTTTTATAGTATTTATAATCCTGAATTCCTGAATACTTACCCTGAATCTAACTTCTTTTCTTTATTGCTGTAAAACCAAATCCTTTCAACTGAGTAATCTTACCATTACTCAACAAACCTGCAATTTACTTTTAACCATTTTCAACCTAGCATAGTCATTAAGATTGCATCTTATTTGTACACTAGCTCTCAGGAATCGATCCCTGGCACCGCGAACTGAACCTCTTATTTGAGAGAGTAAAGTCACTCCTTAGGGTAATTTGAGTGATATCAAATTTTGCTGTCGGGAGCTTTGATACAATAGGATTTAATCTGATTAGGTCTAGGTTATTTTTATTTTAATTTGTTTTCTGACACAAAATTTTTCGTCTTTTCGTACATGCCCAGCACCGAAGCAACAAGGAATCTCAACTTTGTTCTCGAAGACCCTTCTAGCTTGGAACGCTCAATCCGTAAGGAAATCCGCTCCGCATCGATCGACACCACCAACTGCCTGTCAACCAATACCGACGACTTCTACCGACCGAGTCACCGCCTTCGCCGATCGATACTGCAACTTTCTCGTCGAATCGACACTACTTCACCGCCGACCGACACTTTCATCGACATCGATCGATACACCTATCTGTATATCGACGATACTGTTCATGAGTCATGGTTATGCCTATTATTCTCATACGAGATGAGAATGGAGACTTGCGGACCAACTAGGTCACCTTCAGAATGAAGCAGGTCAGAAACTCAATGCTCATAATGAAGTAATCCCCGAGCCAGAAACTGCACCCTATAGGAGCTGTTCAACCTATAGAAGAGGCTGCTCAACACTAGCTGACTACAACCGCCCAGATCAGTTCTACACCAACAGATCAGCCATTCGCCCCTCGCTTTCCAGAGCGGCGATTTCGAGCTCAAGCCGCAGTATTACACCCTTGTGGGACAGATACCCCTATTGTGAGCTGTCCAATGAGCATCCCATGGACCATCCGAGAGGTTCGAGGATCTCATATCTGCTATCAAAGCCAATGGATTCCTGTGGACTACCTTCTCTGAAGCTCTTCAAACACTCTTTATCCGAGAAGCTTTACAGTTGGCTTAGCAGCTACCACCAGGATCTCTTACATCCGAGCGACATCAAAACGATTTTTTTAACTTCTTTGATGATGCGCGCTGAAGACTTTAGGAGGAAAATTGCCACATTCAACCAGGAGCCTCGAGAGTCATTCAAGGATACCTGGATCAGATTCAAGTCTTACCAGCAGACTGTCCACACCATGGATTCAACAAAGTGCAACTGCTCGCACTTTCTTCAGAGGCATCACGCTGAAATATCAGATGGCTCGACACTGCGAGTGAAGGCAACTTCACCACAAGGAATCATGAAGATCCTGTGAAGCTAATAGACAACCTAGCATCCAGCAACAACACGTAAGAACATTGTAAGAGCAAGATATGCAGCCTCTTTGAAAGGAATAGATAAATGAGGTACAAGCTACACTTGACAATGTTCGAAGTTGCTAAACAAGCTAATCTGCCTAGTGGAGGATGCGAAGCTGATGAAGAAGATGACTACATGAAGCAAAAGTCAACTGGATCAGTGGAACCGATTTCAGAGATCTGAAACCAAGGAAACAGAAACTTCTCGGACGAGAGGCAACTTCAACAGCAGCAACCCCAACAACAACAGGAGTTATGGAAACTCATTTTACATGAAGCCACCCACACCAACCCGAAGGAAAGCTAGAAGACATGCTCAGCAAAGTTCTTGAAAGCCAGCAGCAGCTAGAGGTGAACTTCAATGGAAAGATCGACGCTGTCACACCACTTTGAACACAAAGCTTGATGCTTTGAGTACTCATGGAGACATTAGAGACTCAGGTGATTCAGACAGAGAAGCTGTTAAGAAGCAGGAAGCTTTAGGAAAGGGACTGAGAAGAAGCAACAGGCCACAACGCCAATGCTATCATAGAAGATGATTTTTGAAGAGTGGTTAAGCAAGAGAAGCTACAAGAGGGAGACTTCCAGATCGAAGTTCCATGAGTATTGGCGGCAACCAATGGAATCGACCGATGTCAGGACATCCACATCGATCGATGTACGCCAACACCAATCGATCGATGGACTCGACGAGCATCGACCAATGGATCTTGAAGAATCCACTCACGAAAGTGCAACGCAGGAAGATACTTACTCACGAGGAGTTTGCAGCAAAGCACCCACATCCGCCCAACCCTTACAACATCGACTGACAGGACAGACGCCCCATCGATCGACCGATAATGACATCGATCACACCTCAAAACCTGTCAATCGATATTCAGTTATCACACCGAAAGTGCAACTTCCCAAGATAGATGTTGCACGACTTAATGCACTCCGAACAATCTAAGCCTTCCGAAACACACCAACCGCCATAATGAAGAAGCCCACGGATATCATTGATCCAATGGAGATAGAAAAGGAAAAAGATGGCAGAGTTCTCAAAAAGGAAAGAGAAGGTTCCTAAACACCTTAAAAGAGGAGTTAATGAGAAAGAGTTGGCAAGTTTCAGAAAGAGAGTTCTAAGGATACCTACAGAGACACCCTTGAAGAAGCCTACTTTTCACACGATTGTGGATGTTTTTCAGAGAAACTAAGGAGACAAGAAGACATCGAGGATGTTCAACCAAGTCGAGAAAGTATGAAGAAGAGGATCAAACTTGAGAAGAAGGGTGATCCAGGAAGTTCGTTGTTTGCTCAGTCCATGGGATCAACTTCCCACGTGCCCTATGTGACACAGGATCTGGAGTTAGCATCTTACCCAAGGTGATAGCAGACCATCTAGGTCTGAAGATAGAGCCTACTGAAGAATCGTTCATCTTTGTGGATTGTTCTAGCGTAACTCGAGGAATTGTGAGAAACCTGAGGTTACCATAGAGAAGCTACTACCACCAGACTTCCATGTCTTGGACGTCAAGGTAACCCTACCTACTTCTTTGCTACTTGGAAGAGCCTTCCTAGCCACAGTTGGAGCAGTCTGCAACCTTCAGACTAACAAACTGTGCCTAACCCTGATCAATCCTACGGTCTACTATGAGCCAATACGAGTCATCAAGGTCCCTAAGAAGATCCAAGATGGCTCAGACCTTGAATTTGTTTGCTATTGTGGAGATGAATACGATTGACAAGACGCATACGAGACGGAGACCGCATAATCGATTGATAGTAGCACTGTCTCATATCAACCCTAGTGACCTGATATCGATCGACACACTTACATGGTCATCGATCGATTCACTATTCAACCAGATCGAACATGAGTTTCCAGAAGGTGATTTCGAAGTAAACGAGTGGGAGAACGACTACTACATCCCACCACACGCTGCAAATACTACTCACATTGAGGAGTATACTGATGATTACGAGGAGGAGAGAGCTATAGAGTGTCACAACCTTCCAGAAGATGAAGATCGACTTCTCCACCACAACCTCAGAATCACGACATCGATCGACAGGGCCTTCTCCCCATCGATCGATATTACTTGCCTCGCATCATTCGACAACACAGTCGACAACAAGCGAGACGGAGACTACTCAATCGAGCTGGGCAAGTGATTACCAAGAGAGCTTTGCGTCGAGACCGCAACGCCAACATACATCACCGACCCGAGAAGTCTTATCGATCGACACGGCACCAGCACAATCGACCGATAGGCCTGAACAACCATCGACCGATTCAGAACCTGTGCCATTGACCGATACATACGTCCAACCATCCAAGGTAACAAATTCAAATGTACTTAATCTCAGTAATCTAATCCCGGATGAGTTTGGTATTTTCAGGGATTCACAAGGTTTTGCACGCTCAATGGATGGACGAACACTCCACATATCCAGAGAGGACATTGCAGACGTCCTACAGTTAGCCAATGGACCCCAAAACCTATTCCAGCAACAACGCTACGGACCAGACCACCATCATCAGCACCAGGAGACAGACACAACAGCCGAGCCACAGAAAGCTGAGGATAATCATCTCAATACGGAGGACCCAGATTTTCAACGAAAATCGATCGATACTGAGTGTATGGCATCGATCGATAGGCGTCCTGAATTCGGAAAGAGAGTTGTTGGGGTCAAAATCGGTCACAACGGAATCAACGGCTGAAAGTCTCTGGAAAGTATTTCTCGAAACAAGAAGTTTCATATGATTTGAAAAGAAGTCATACGAGATTTTCTTAAATTAGAATATCCACTCCCTGTTGGGGTCGAAAAAGGATATCTCGAAGTCAACGGCTAAGATTATTTTTTACATATGGGTTCTTCGTGAAACACTTCTTGAAAGTAAGATCGGAAGATGACGCGGCGCGACGAGAGTCCCCGGAATATCGGGTAACGAAAAGGCGGATCAACCCAATCAAGGTCCGCTTCAAGGGCGCCAAGATTCAATCACCACAAAACCCTAAAGAATCTGCCTCGGAATTTCAAAGAGGTCGTTCTCTCAAACCGTGAGGAACCAGAAAACGATCAAGATATCAAATCGAAGCCCTCGCCGAGACCTTCAAAGCGCAACAGCCCTGAAGCGCCGGCCGCCTCGCTGGCGCCGCTCCCCTGCTGGCACTGGCGCCGGCTCCCCTGTTGGCACTGAAGCCGGCTGCTCGCCTGCTGGCCAGGGCACCGCGCTACCGCTTCGCCTCGCTGGCGCTCGCTCGCTGCTGGCGCCAGGCTTTCGCTCGCCTGCTTGCACCGGCTACCGCTCGCCCTTTGTTGTCCCTGCCGCCGCCTGCGGTTGGCTCGAACTGGCGCCGCTCGCCCGTTGGCACCAGGCGCGCTCGCCTGCGGTTGGCCCGCTAGCCGGCGCCTGCTCGCCTGCATCCTCCGGCGCTCGCCGTCGCCGCGGCCCCGGCGCCGGCGCTCCATTTTGTTCCCAGCTCGCCCAATTTGATCGCACCTTGTGGCTTCCGTGGAAGTCGTGAAGCACCTTAGCTATGGAACCTAACGCTCGGTTCAACTCGACAAAGTTATCCTCGGTTTTACAACTATAGCTAGACAGGTTGGTTCTTCCGCAGTGTATCGTAAACAAGGACGATCAACTCAACATCGATTCTTTATGCTATAATGATTTGTTCATGGAAAGATAATCTTTCCGAAATCGCATTTAACGCTCGAGGGCTTGAAGCTTGTCCACGGCTCACTTTACGATTTTGGGGATCCAAGCCCAATAGAGCTATGACGATTTATCCTAACTCGCGAAGTAGGATAAATGCTAAGTTTATGGATAAATGTCAAGACTCGAGGATAACTATGAAGATCGACGGAAAATGGAAAATTTCCAAAAGAGATAAACTTGGGCCCAAAGGCTAAAGGGTAAATGGCCACCGACCTAAACGAGTATATAAGGAGGGCTGGAGCAGAAGAGAAAGGGATCCAAAATCCAAGATTGAGACCTGAGAGCTCCCGTTAGCTGATGAACTTAGAATTTAAAGCGTTAGACTAGCAAGGCAGGCCCTAGAACGCCGGTCATCCTGCTCCCAGAATCTCCGCCTCTTGGAAGGATCGACAATTCTTTACTCTAGAGCTCGGCACTTAGAAACCCTAGGCATCATTCTGACATGCCTGTTTCTATAACCCACTTCATACTGATCTAACCCCCTGCACGGTTCGATCTCTTGTTCAATTCTTTCTAACTGAACTACGTCCGACTT
>JAEACV010000856.1:0-37207 GCA_016432835.1 Brassica nigra | reverse complement strand
ATCGATTTCAGTCAATCGCCTATCGATCGATGTGAGGTTGAGCTGGTCGATTGATGCAATTGATGCATCCTGATAATCGAAGTTGACGTTGGAACTTCAGCCTCGCTGCATAGTATCCATGCGTAGGCGAAGTTCCTCTACTTCTTTGTCTACTAAGAAGTGTATATCAGCAAGTTTCCTCTCAGCTGCTTTCAGACGAAGTCAATCCTCCAAAAGGATTGCAAGGTGCCGCGGGTTCATATCTGCATGTGCCTCATTAAGGCGGATAGATCTCTTCATCTTCGCAAGTGATGCTTAGATCCCCTAGGTTGTGGAAGATGGTTCACAGGTCTTGGTGATTTTGCTGCGAGAGATCGCTTTCTTCAGTTCTTTCCAGATATCTCCAATAGACTCATCGACCTCATGTTTTGAGTAGGTGGTCGATGGTGAGGCTTCAGATCGATCGATGTGGACTTTATCTCACGATCGATATTGAACTTGTCTGGCCATGGTTCCATGCGCTAAGATCTTCAAGTTCCAGCTCAAGACGTTGAACCTTCTTGAGTAATCCTTGGTCTGCACTGAACATCCATTTCATGTCACCGCTAAGCTTGTCTCTGGCCTCTTCTAAACTCTTTTCCATGGAGAGCTTTTCCCATTTGCGTTCTCCAAGTAGACCAGTGAACATCTCGTCGATCTCGTCCTAGGTGTAGATTTCTTGCACCAATTCTCTTCGTGTAAATGAACTAGCGTGCTCTTGTAGACAGATGTAAGAGCCGCCCATCGGTTCTTTGAAGCAGTATCTTGATGTCGCCTTTAAACTCTCGATGACGCCACCATCTATTCCTCTAGCAAACCCTTTCTCGTCTCTGTAGACCCCATACTCATCTCTCTGCTCCCAAAAAAATTTTCAAACTCTATATCGAAAGACTCTTGTGGGAACCGAAATTCACACTGTCAATTTTAATGAATAATAATGGAGGAAAGCAACGAAAACCCTACTTTCCTTGAGGTCCGGATTTCTGCGAGCCAACGACAAGTGACCAAACAAATGCGAAAAGTTTTGTTAAGATTTGGGACTGGACCTTAAGAAAGGCTGCCTACGTACCCCTTTCGAGGATCAAGTCGGACATAGTTCAGTTAGAAAGAATTGAACAAGAGATCGAACCGTCTGGGCGGGTTCGTCTAGTATGAGCGTGGGTTATAGAAACAGGCATGTCAAGAATGATGCCTGGGTTTCTAAGTGCCGAAGCTCGTAAAGAATTGTCCCATCCTTCCAAGAGGAGCGGAGATTTGCGAAAGGTGAGGCGCCAGACATTCTAGTGGCCGCCTTGCTAGTCTAACCGCCTAAATTCTAAGTTCTATCAGCTAATCAGAGCTCTAGGTCTCCAATCTCGGATTTTCGAATCCATTTCTCTTTTGCTCCAGCCCTCCTTATATAGTCGCTTTTAGGTCGGTGGCCCATTTACCTTTCTCGCTTTGGGGCCCAAGTTTATCTCTTTTGAAATATTCCATTTTCCTCACGATCTTGTAGTTATCCTCGAAGTCTTGACATTTATCCCAAGAGAAACTTAGAATTTATCCTACTCACAGTTAGGATAAATCGCCATAGCTCATATGGGCTTGGATCCCCAAAATCGCAGTGAGCCCGCGTGGACAAGCTTCAAGCCTCGGTTCGTGACGATGAAATATTATCTTTCCGGGCAGAACAAATCATGATAGCCTAAAGAATCGATGTTCGAAGCCGGATCGCCCTTGTTTTACACGATACACTTTGGAAGAACCAACCTTCCTAAAATTTGTAAACTGAGGATAACCCAAATCGAAGTTGAACCGGTGAACGCTAGGTCCATAGCGCCAGTGCTACGACTTCACGGAAGCCAATGGTGGCGATCTAAATCACCAAACGAGCTGGGAAATCGAAGTGCCGGGCGCTCGGCCAGCACGGGATGAAGCCGCTACCAGGCTAAAGAATGGCGAAGCCGCCTGCCCGGGCCAGCATCGGCGAGACGGGCGCCCGGCGTGCCTGGGCCTTGGTCGTTTCGTTCTGAAGATTTCGGCGAGCTTCGATTTGATATCTTGATCGCTTGGTTCCTCACGGTTTGAGAGAACGACTTCTTTGAAGTTCCAGGCAGATTCTTAGTGGTTTTGTGGTGATCGAATCTTTCACGCTCAGCCGGACCTTGATTGGGTTGATCCACTTTTCGCACCGATCTTCCCGGGACTCCTACGCCATCCGCCGCTCTTCCTCGGGATCTTACTTTCAAGAAGTGTTTCACGGAAGAACCCAAGTAAAATAATCTTAGCCGCTGACTTCGAGATAACCTTTTCACCCCAACAGAGTGGATATTCTAATTTGAGAAAATCTCAGATGACTTGTTTTCAAACATAGAAATTTCTTGTTTCGAAATACTTTCCAGAGACTTTCAGCCGCTGATTCCGGCGGACCGATTTTGACCCCAACAGTTAGCCCCCAGCTCGCTAGAACTTTCGCATGTTCTTGCAAGCGTAAGACATGTCAGTAAGATAGCGGAATTAATGGTTGAAAGGTCTGAAAGTGGTAAGATTGGGGCTGCGCCAAGGCTGCCTACGCACTCCATGTCAAGGGATCAAGCCTTCCCAGAGTTCGCTTTGGAGTTTAAGCCCTTGTGATCTGTTTTCCAATGACTTATATGGTCTCATGTGTCGTGCGCAGACTTTCGAGCATGATGCTGTTATGGTATTTGTTTTGGTCTGGCCGCTGTGAGGCCATGATGTATTTTTCGACTGGCCGCTGGTGGCTCTGAATCCCCGCCCGCTTTAGGCCTGTAATAATTTGCTCAAATTTATAAAATCGTGGTTTTATAAATTGAGAGAACTTCGCTTTTCGGGTTAGAGGGACGTGGTATGAGTTGTCGCCTCATTCCTGTCTCTCGATGATCACCATACCTTACGCTGTGTAAGACGAGAATTCCGGTCTTTGGTTTGGCGGAGACTCATAAACGCATAAATATAAATGAAGAGACAAATTTTGGGATCTCAGATCGGGTGTTGATACTATGCCTGTGAGATGTTAAGTACCAGCAAGGCTGGGTTTAGTGGCAAGACCTAGGTTTACTCTCGACTGAGGTTTCGATGACAAATCGATTTCGCTTTGCCTGTTTGCGATTTTAACCTGACTCGCACCGCTTTTAAAATCCGCTGGCGTTATCGGCTTATATGATTTGTCTGGGTACGAATCGAAGCTACTCCGTAGGAAGTGCTAAACGAATTTCGGTTTTCTTTGTATAGCCATGTTATCCTTGTCGGATGTAAGAGAGCCTACCCTTTAAAGGCTGCTATTGTCTGCTTAGGACATTAGAGTTCGTTTGTTGTGATCAGCAACAACGACATGATACCGCTTTTGAAGGTGTGTTACAGCTTAGAGTTCCTGAGACGAATTTCGTCCGAACGTTTTGAGGAAAAGAATGTCCTTCGAAAGGCGAACACGCCTCGCAGCTGAAGGTCGAAGTTTTCTTTGCCGATTGGATGAAATGTTTGGCGGGCTTGGAGATGTTTTTCAATGTTCGCAGCCAGAAACTGTTGTTTCAGCTTGGACGCAGGACCAAGGGGTCGCGTGAATTTGACTGTGGAGAAACGCCTACATTCACCGTGCTTCGTGGAAATGTCCTTCGGGATTTGTTTGTATATTTTAAGGATGACTCAGATAACTCTTGGAGCCTTGTCACGAAAGTGTTTCTTTTCATGCCGTTTACGGGCGATAACTTAATCGATTGATGATAAGTTTAAATCTTCCTAACCATATGGTTGTTAGACTGAGTTTTGTATGAAGAGTTTATCGTGATGATTTTCTCCGATTCTGGGTTATAATGACAAATTGCTTATGCATAGTCACTTACGCTCTATGAACAAATCGTGGATTGTTGTTTTAGCCGCGTTTATTGGAGCAGTGGTCGCCAGTAGTTTTGATTGGCATGGAGGCTAGATTCAGCCAGATAGCCAAGGAAGTTGTTGGTAAACGATCAGACCATGACCCTTATTAAGGTCATGTTAGTTTTTATTTATTGTCCTTAATGGGGATGCCAATTCAGGTCCGGCTTTACGAAAGGCGAAGTGGCCGAGGGCCAAATAGCGCTTGTCGAGATAGACATGCCAAGCATAGCGGAGTTTTCTGAGTTATGGCTGATGGCTTTTAGAAACGATCTTCCACTTTAGTCTCTAGTTATAATGATGAATGGTTCGTGATAATTTTTTGTTGCATGAAAATCGCTTCATTTTATCCGGGGACAAAGTTTAAGGATCGACGAGGACACGCGGCGGTTCGGGCCGATGATTATTTCCTGCTCTGACGAACCGCTGAGAAAGCAGGAGCCAGAAACCTTGTGGAGCAAAACTGTCTATGACAGTTACCCGCTGGACCCATTATGTTTATTTTACTTAAAGTTGCTTTGTATGAATTGACTAATTCATACAGAGGATTTTTCGTGAAAAGTGATGTAAGAGGGGTTTTCAGAAGGTAACTGGAGAGTGTTTCACAAATTACTTGCGATATTTGCGACCACGGATTATGTTTTCATTCACTTTGCGCATCGCTAAGTCGCTTTGCATGAGACCGATCATGTTTTTTCCATAGGCTGTTTTGTTTAAAATGTTCTTGTTATAATAAAGTAATGGATGACCGTTTCATGGAGATAGAAAATCGCAGATTGTCAAAGTAGCTATGTTTCCGCGGATTACACCGGAGATGTTTCCGCTATGATTTCGACCTTTGACTAAAGCTGCTTCAATTACTCATGGAGTTTTACCGAAGGTTATTTCGCTATTTTCGTAGTTCACCGTCGCTATTAGTCTGACGCTGGTACACGCTTCTAGTCGAGTTTGCTAATTTAGAGACGACGAGAGTTTTCAAGACTATGTTTGTAATTGGGCTATGCCGCTAGCGCTTTTAGATCTAATCTTATTGCTGTGAGAGTTTGCTTTGTCAAAAGCGCTGTCTTGATGCTGAAGCAAAAGTTTTCAAGATGGGATTATACGGGTATAGTATACGACCTACTTCCCTTTTTCTTTTAAAGAAAACGGGTTAGCCGCTCTTCAAGGTTGTGCACGTTTTTCTTTCTTTAGAAGCGGATGAGTATGCTTTAGAATGCGCGGCGATCGCTTCGGTTTTTCGAGACTAGATCGGTTTGCATGTTCTGCCCGACAATCAAGGAACAATGGAACAAGACTGGAAAATTGCCTTAGACTTAGCTTGCTAGACTATCCACCTAGGTTCTAAGTTCCCTAAATTCTACGCAGTTTTCAAGACGCTGCTCCTGTCCTACTAAAAATTAAAACCTTGACAAAATTTTATAAGTCGGACGCACCTTACTCCTCATCGACATTTCGAGATCGCCTCTTGTCCGCTCCTCTTTGTTCCATGTCTTCTAATCCAAGTTTCACCAGCGCAGTTTTTACAAGACCGGTGTGTATTTCTGGTCGGCTGATTCTCAGTATGAGTTAGTAATTTATCGAAGTTTATTAGGCGCTAGAATGGCCACTTTCGATTCATTGTCAAAGGATTTCAAAAGTCTGATACTGAACGAGAATTGATTTTCATAAATTCTGACGAGAATATCGGAGCGAGAGAGATATCAACTCAAGTTCCTGTTCTTGTTTCTTCGTGACGCTGGTTAAATTGACCATGTGCTCGATGGAACATTACGTAATCATTGAAACAAAGAGAGGGGAGTAGAGATAACTCAAGAGGGATAAGGTGGGTTTTACACTATGACAGACGCCACTCGAGTGGGGTCCTTAGTTCGTCAAGCTACAATTTTACGAGAAAGTAATTCGCCATGGTATCGGTCTTCCCAATGAATCCCACCTCGTGATAGTTGAGATGATTGGTGTTTCAGAATAACCGCGGATCGCTTTATACATGAATTGCAATCCATTCGCTAACCTAACCTTCCGAAGTTTTTCAGAACTTTCCCGATCGCTCCGACGAAATGAAACGGGGTTTGGGATTCACGGTTTTAAGGATTTGTACTACGCGGGTTTCAACGAAGGATGCAAAGTACGCGGATTGGACTAGTGTTGGGATGGTTTCACGAGGAATTAGCCGCGATCGCCCAACAACCCGCAGCCCGGCGATGACCGAATGGCCGGAACCGCCAGCATCTGTGGCTCGGGCGCTGGTCCGCCGCCGCGCCAGGGTCAGCGAATGGGCGCAGTCGCCGCCCTGTGGCCGTATGCGGAGCAGCCGCTGCCGTCACGGATGCATGCCAGCCGGGCGCCGGTCCAGAATAAGGTTCGTCGGTCGCGAATTTGTGCATACCGCCGCCGCGGGTATTGGCGCAGCCGCTGCAGCCCGGGTCGCGGTCCGGCTATGCCGCCGCACCCGAGCCGCTCCGTCGTAACCCGCTTCGCCTTCGTTGCCCGCGAAGTAATTTAGGTTTCTCCATGGTTTCGGGAGAACGAAGTTTTCTTTTTCCGTGAAATTATCAAAAACGCTGGCCGAACTCTACTGGCCGAGATTTCTAAAACTCGGTATTTAGACGAATTTTTGGGGTTTGATAGATTTTATCGCCCCTTCTTCGCTTTTATAGAGAAATTGGCAGCCGCCGGTTTCCTGCGGGCAAAAGTCGCGACTAGCTTTTTCTATTTGCTTGAGCGCCACGGCGCTTGCATAAGTGTCCGTAGGAGCATTTACGCTTAAAGTTGTTTACCAACGCTGATGTGAGCTGCGAAGTTTGTCTTTCATATTTCCAGACACGCTCTTTCGCCGCTGGCCTTTGAAAGTAAGAGTAACTGCCTTCTAGCCAAACCGGTGGGAACCGGAATTCACCGCCGATTTTAATGAATAATAATGGAGGAAAGCTACGAAAACCCTACTTTCCTTGAGGTCCGATTACCGCGAGCCAACGACAAGTGACCAAACAAATGCGGAAAAGTTTTGTTAAGATTTGGGACCTGACCTTAAGAAAGGCTGCCTACGCACTCTTCCGAGGAACAAGTCGGACGTAGTTCAGTTAGAAAGAATTCATAAGAGATCGAACCGCCTCAAGCGGGTTCGGCTTAAGATGAGTGGGTTATGTAAAACAGGCATGTCAAGAATGATGCCTAGGGTTTCTGCGCCGAAGCTCGAAAAGAATCGTCCGATCCTTCCAAGAGGAGCGGAGATGAAAGCGTGAGGCTGCCAGACGCTCTGTGGCCTGCCTTGCTAGTCTAACCTCTAAATTCTAAGTTCTATCAGCTAACAGAGCTCTCTAGTCTCCAATCTTGGATTTTCGATCCTTTCTTCTGCTTCCAGCCCTCCTTATATACTGCTTAGGTCGGTGGCCCATTTACCCTTTCGGGGCCCAAGTTTATCTCTTTTGGAAAATTTTCCATTTTCCGCCGATCTTCAGAGTTATCCTCGAAGTCTTGACATTTATCCGCGATAAACTTAGCATTTATCCTACTCCGCGAAGTTAGATAAATCATAGCTCCTATTGGGCTTGGATCCCCAAAATCGTAAGTGAGCCCGTGGACAAGCTTCAAGCTCCTCGAACGCTCAGACGATTTCTGAAAGATTATTTTTCCGGTAACAAATCGGGATAGCATAAAGAATCGATGTTCGAAGCGATCGCCCTGTTTTACACTCTATACACTTTGCGAAGAACCAACCTGTCTAGCTATAGCTGTAAAACTTCGAGGATAACCTTTAATCGAATAACCGGAACGCTAGGTCCATAGCTGGCAAGCTACGACTTCACGGAAGCCACAAGGTGCGCATCTAAATCGACGAAATTGAACAATGGAAGGCCGGCGCCTGGCCAGCACGGCGAAAGCCGGCGCCTCGCCTGGGCCAGCATCGGCGAAGCCGGCGCCGGCGCTCGCAGCACGGGCGAAGCCGGGCGCCGGTGCAAGCATCGGCGAAGCCGGGCGCCTCGCTTCCCGAGCGCCAGCACGGGCGAAGCCGGGCGCCTGGGGACAGTAGCGAAGCCGGGCCCGGTGCAGCATCGGCGAAGCAAGGCGCTTGGCGCTCGCCAGCACGGGCGAAGCCGCGTACCGGGCGCTCGGCCAGCACGGGCGAAGTCGGGCGCCGTGCCCTGGCCAGCACGGCGAGCCGGGCGCTCGCGCCGGGTGCCAGCATCGGGAGCCGCACCGTGCCAGCATCGGGAGCCGGGCGCCAGCATCGGGGAGCCGGCGCCCGGCGCTGTGGCCTTTGTTGCTCTGTTCGCTGCCGGCGAGGGCTTCATTTGATATCTTGATCGCTTTCTGGTTCCTCACGGTTTGAGAGAACGACTTTCAAAATTCGGCGGCAGATTTTGTGTGGTTTTGTAGATCAATCTTCGACGGGCGAAGCCGGACCTTTGATTGGCTTGATCCGTTTTTCGCATCGATATTCCCTGGGACTTCAGTACGCCATCTTCCGATCTTACTTTCAAGAAGTGTTTCACGAAGAACCCATATGTAAAATAATCTTAATTTGACTTCAGATATCCTTTTTCGAATCCCAACAGGAGTGGATATTCTAATTTAAGAAAATCTCTATGACTTCTTTCAAATCATATGAAACTTCTTTGTTTCGGAGAAATACTTTCCAGACTTTCAGCCGCTGATTCCGTAGACCGATTTTGACCCCAACAACTCTCTTCCAATTCAGGACGCTTCATCGATCGATGCCATACACTCAGAATCGATCGATTTCCGTTGAAAATCTGGGTCCTTCCGATTGAGATGATTATCCTAGCCGTGGCTCGGCTTGTTGTGTCTGCTTCCCCGGTGCTGATGATGGTGGTCTGTCCGTAGCTGTTGCTGGAATAGGTTTGGGGTCCATGGCTAATCGTAGGACGCCTAATGTCCTCTCTGGATATGTGGAGTGTTCGTCCATCCATTGAGCGTGCAAAACCTTGTGAATCCCTGAAAATACCAAACTCATCCGGGATTAGATTACTGAGATTAAGTACATTTGAATTTGTTACCTTGGATGGTTGGACGTATGTATCGGTCAATGGCACAGGTTCTGAATCGCCGATGGTTGTTCAGGCCTATCGGTCGATTGTGCTGGGTGCCGCGGTCGATCGATAAGACTTCCTCGGTCGGTGATGTATGTTGGCGCTATGTCTCGACCGCAGTTTCGTACTCGGTAATCACTCTGCCCAGCTCCCCGATTGAGTAGCCTCTTCATTGTTGTCGACCAGTCATTTAACGATGTAGGTAAGTAATATCGATCGATGGGGAGAAGGCCCCCCGATCGATGTCGATTCGGTGTGGTGGAGAAGTCGATCTTCATCTTCCGAAGGTTGTGACACTCTATAGCTCTCCTCCTCGTGAATCATCGTATACCCTCAATGAGAGTATTTGCAGCGCGGTGGTGGGATGTAGTAGTCGCTCCCACTCGCTTACTTCAAATCACCTTCTGGAAACTCATGTTCGATCTGGTTGAATAGTGAATCGATCGATGACCATGGGTGTCGATCGATGTCAGGTCACTAGGGTGATATGAGACAGTGCTACTATCAATCGATTATGGTCTCCGCCTCGTGACAGCGCTCAGAATCGTGATTCATCTCCACAATAGCAAACAAGCTACAAGGTCTGAGCCATCTTGATCTTCTTAGGGACCTTGATGACTCAGATATCATAGTAGATCGTAGGGATTGATCGTGGTTAGGCACAGTTTGTTAGTCCGAAGGCTGCGTGACCGTCCAACCGTATTGTGGAAGGCTCTTCCAAGTAAAGAAGAAGTAGGGTTACCTTGACGTCCAAGACATGGAAGTCTACATGGTATTGTGGCTTCTCCTATGGTAACCTCAAGGTTTCACACTCTCCAGTTCTCATTAAGAACAATCCACAAAGATGAACGATTCTTCAAGAGCTCTATCTTCAGACCTAGATGGTCCGCTATCACCTTGGGTAAGATGCTAACTCCAGATCCCGTGGTCACATGTGGCACCGGGAAGTTGATCCCATGGACTGAGCAAGAAACAACGAACTTCCCTGGATCACCCTTCTTCTCAAGTTTGATCCTCTTTCTTCATACTCGACTGGTTGAACATCCTCCGATGTCTTCTTCTGCCTCCTTAGTTTCTCCGAAAAACATCCACAATCTGTGTGAAAAGTAGGCTTCTTCAAAGGGTGTCTCTCAGTAGGTATCCTAGAACTCTCTTCTCAAACTGCCAACTCTTTTCTCATTAACTCCTCTTTAAGGTGTTTGAACTTCTTTCCTTTTTCCGAACTCCATCTTTTCCTTTCTATCTCCATTGGATCAATGATATCCGTGGGCTTCTTCATTATGGCAGCTTGGTGTGTTTCGAAGGCTTAGATTGCTCCCCGAGGTGATTAAGTCGCAACATCTATCTTGGAAGTTGCACTCGGCGCGGTGATAACTGAATATCGATTGATGTGTTTTGAAAGTGTGTCGACGATGTCATTATCCTTCGGGTCGATCGATGGGACGCCTCTGTCCCGCACATCGATGTTGTAAGGGCTGGGCATGTGGGTGCTTTTGCTGCAAACTCCTCGTGAGTAAGTATCTTCACAAATGCTGCACTCGTGAGTGGATTCTTCAAGATCCATCGGGTCGATGCTCGTTCAGTCCATCGATCGATTGGTGTTGGCGTATTAATCGACGATGTGGATGTCCTGACATCGGCCGATTCCATTATCCGCCAATACTCATGGAACTTTCGATCTGAAGTCTCCCTCTTGTAGCTTCTCTTGCTTAACCACTCTTCAAAAATCATCTTCTATGATAGCATCACGCCAGGGTCTGCTGCTTCTCCAGTCCCTTTCCTAAAGCTTCCTCGCTTAAATTTTCTCGCCTGAATCACCGAAGTCTCTAATGTCTCCACATGAGTACTCAAAGCATCAAGCTTTGTGTTCAAAGTGGTGTACAAATAGCCGATCTTTCCATTGAAGTTCACCCTAACCGCTGCTGGCTTTCAAGAACTTTTACGAGCATGTCTTCTAGCCTTCCGGTCAGTGGGTGGCTTCATGTAAAAATGAGTTTCCATAACTCCCGTTGTTGTTGCTGCTGCTGAAGTTGCCTTCCGTCCTGAGAAGTTTCCTTGGTTTCCAGATCTCAAATCCAGCCTAATCGATCCGCTTGACTTTGCTTCTATGTAGTCATCTTCTTCATCAGCCGTGATCCTCCACTAGGCAGATTATTTGTTTAGCAACTCTCAACATTGTCAAGTGAATTGACCTCATTTATCTATTCCTTTCCAAGGAACGCTGCATATCTTGCTCTACAATGTTCTTCGTTGTTGCTGGATGCTAGGTTGTCTATTAGCTTCACAGATCTTCTTCATGATTCCTTCGTGGTGAAGTTGCCTTCACCCGCAGCGTCCGTGAGCCATCTGATATTTCAGCTTGATGCCCGAAGAAAGTGCAGCGCTTGCACTTTGTTGAATCCATGGTGTGGAAATCTCGCTGGTAAGACTTCTGAATCTGATCCAGGTATCCTTGAATGACTCTCCAGGTTCGGTTGAATGTGGCAATTTTCCTAAAGTCTTCAGCTTATCATCAAAGAAGTTACGAAAAATGCTTTTGATGTCGCCTCAGATGTAAGAGATCCCGTGGTAGCGCTAAGCCATCCGTGAAAGCTTCTCCGCATAAAGAGGTTTGAAGAGCTTACGAGAAGGTAGTCCACAGGGAATCCATTGGCTTTGATAGAGATATGAGATCCTCAACTTCCAGATGGTCCATGGATGCCATCGACAGCCTACGAGGGTATCTGTCCCACAAGGGTGTAGATCATGCTTGAGCTCGAAATCGCCGCCCGAAAGCAGGGGACGAATGGCTGATCCGTTGGTGTAGAACTGATCTGGACGGTTGTAGTCAGCTAGTTCGAAAGCAGCCTCTTCTATAGGTTGAACAGCCCTATGTGCAGTTTCTGCCTCGTGGATTACTTCATTATGAGCATTGAGTTTCACCTCGCCAAGGTGACCTAGTTGGTCACGGAAGTCTCCATTCTCATCTCGTATGAGAATAATAGGCTAAACCATGACTCTCACGAGATCAGCATCGATCGATATACAGATAGTATCGAGACGATGTCCGGCGAAAAGTGTCGGTCGACGGTGAAGTAGTGTCGGCTCGATTTAAAGTTGCGAGTATCGGCCGACAAGACGGTGACTCGGCTCTGCAGGGGTGCGCCGGTATTGGCTGACAGGCAGTTGGTGGTGTCGACGATGAACGGATTCTCACGGATTGAACGTCTAAGCTGTATGGTCGAGAACAAAAGTTGAGATTCCTCGTTTTCCGGCACCTGGGCATGCACCGAAAAGACAAGAAAAATTTTGTGTCGAAAACAAATTAAAATAGTAAAAACAACCTACAACCGATTAAATCCTATTGTATCAAAGCTCCCCGCAACGGCTTCAAATTTGATATCACCAAATTACCCTAAGGAGTGACTTTACTCTCTCAAATAAGAGGTTCAAATTTGCTAGATTTCAGGATCGATTCCACAGAGCTGTACAAATAAGATGCAATCTTAATGACTATGCTAGGTTGAAAATGGTTAAAGTAATTGCAGGTTTGTTGAGTAATGGTAAGATTACTCATTGAAAGGATTTGGTTTTACAGCAATAAAGAAAAGCAGTTAGATTCGTGGTAAGTATTCTGTGAATTCAGGATTATAAATACGGCAAGCCGCGCTATATGTCAAAATCTCAACACTTTATTAAATGAATCCATCACCTCGATTATTTGTAATTAACTGGTGGGAACCAAATTCACACCGGCCAATTTCCGATAAACGATTTGTGGAGGAAAACCGAAGTTAACCCGGATCTTCCTTAAGGTCCCTATATCTCGGGCCACACACGATACAATCAATGGAGATTAAAGTTGTAAAAAATAAATCGAAGAATAGATTAAAGAGATCTTATTTCTGAATTTTCGCTTTGAGCGCGTACAACAAGCAAAGAAATCGGCAAGAAGAACTGCCGAAAAGTCCTTAGTCCGGTCGCCTTAAGTTTATCCTAGTTGAGTCGCAGAGTTCAGAAAACAGAAAAGAATGCTAAATCGCCTAAGTGCTAAGTGCTCGAAGTTTTGTGATGATTTGCTCCTCGCTCAAAGCCTCCTTATATACTCCTCTTAAGACGGCCCATCTTTTTCGGCTGAATCGGGCTTTTATCATTTTCATCCATCTTCGTGGTTTATCGGAAACTTGACATTTATCTTGAAACTTGACATTTATCTCTTATGTGAGGATAAGGATAAACCGCCATAGATATCCTTCCTTTTGGAAAATCGTGAAGGGCCGCTGGTCATGGCGGGCCACTTAGACGCTTTTACCGTTTTTCAAAGAATAGTCTTTGAAGGTTTCGGATTTCCTAAGGAACCCCAATCCCTCGTGATAAATGAGATGTTTGTGTTTAAAATAACCGCGGATCGCACTCAACCTCACGAGGATTGATCCAAACAAGCCAAGATGGGATCAGACCGAGCATGATGGGACCGAGACCAGGACGAGGGTCGCCGACCGTGCCAGGCTTGCCGCCGGCGCCAGGTTGGTTTGCCGCCGCGCCCAGGCCGGTTTGCTGACACCTGCCGCCGGGCGCTTTGGCTGTTTGCCGCGCCGGCCGCTTTTTATGGGCGCTACCGGCGCCAGGTTGGTTGCCGGCGCCAGGTCGCTTATGGACGTTCGCTCGCCGGCGCCAGTTGGTTTGCCGCTGCGCCAGCGCTTTGATCGACTTCAGGACGCCTGACGCTGGCGCCAGGTTGGGTTTACGCCGCTTCAGGCTTTACGGACGCCTACCGGGCGCCAGGTTGGTTTGTTGCCGCACCAGGTCGGGTTTATGGACGCTCCGCAGCGCCAGGTCTTCACGCTGTGGTTTTTCCGCCGATCTTTCCTCGCTATCGCTCGTGCGGGAAATCTTTGAGTTCGAAGGATCTTTAGCCGTGAGGGTTTCGAGATAACCGCTTTTGACCCCAACAAGATCTTCCGGAGATTCCTCGAAAGTATCGGATCGATGATGGCATGGATTAGTAGACTTTCCGCCATCGAGGGTTTGAGTGATGAGGCTTCAACATAGATTTAAAATATGAACTTTAAACAATCGAAGGCTTTCGAGGAATCATTGTAGTTCTCGGACAATCCGACATGGGTTTAAGGGACCAAGATAAGCGCCGCTGCCCGAGATCACGAGACGACGTATTGATGGATGCCAGACCCTTTGCCGGGCGCCAGACGGAGACGACAGGTTTGCCGCCGGGCGCCAGACGGAGGACGAAGTTTGCCGCCGGGCGCCAGCGCCTGGGCCGGGCGCCTGGCGCTAAGGTGGGCCGCACCGGGCGCCCCGCCGGCGCCAGCGCCCCGCCGTCTGCGTCGGTCCCGTCTGCCGGTGCCGCTGCTGTTCCTCGTGATCTTCGCTCACGGTCCGTTCATGCCTTCCCGGAGTTCATCGAAAGTGACTAATTGCTTTGGTTTCACCGCCACTTAGTTTTCTTCGAGGACTTTCGGTGACGATTTCGCCGTTGACCGATTTTGACCCCAACAGATATCCCCCAGCCAGCTAGGAACCGAGTGCCTTTCGGTCCTGGCTTGCGTATAGCCGTATGGGAAGGTGTAGTAGACGAATCGCTGTCGAAAAGTCGGGTAAATAGTGATTTTACCTCCTTTATAAGGATGGAGTAAGAAATCTCATTCATTCTTACTTCATCATAAAAAATTCATCTCTCTCAAGAATCCTTTTCTCTCTTTAATAATAATGTCTTCAAGATCCTCCAAGAGAAATTCTTCCCATTCATCCTCGATGACTCTCCCGCCATGTGACGCTAAGCAAGAAGAGTTAGTCGAGGAGGAAGCTTACAGCGATACCGAGCCTCCTGTGGGCTCGGCTCGACCTCTCGATGTCCCTGTTCCGAAGAGACCTTTGAGGCAGCCTGGTGCTCCCTTTACGCCGAGCTTGGTTTCACGTAAATATCTCAGGATTCTTCGAGATTTTTACCAGATTCGATGGAGTCAAATTCCGGATCCCCGTCGGTAACGAGAGTGCGAGGAATCCTCCAAGGTTTCTTTACATGTTACGCAGGCTTCTTATGTATTGCCGCGATGTGGTTCCCGATCCCCGGTACCATTGTTCGTGCGCCATTACTCAACTTCGATCAGCCAGCTCAGCGTTTTTGCCTTAGAGAGTTGGTTTACGCATCGATCTCGTTATGAGCTCGGATCGATCTTTGTCCCTGCTATTTCGAAGGTCTGGAGCACTCGCCAACGGAGAGCGACGGCTACTACTCCATGGTGCCAAAGAAGGATATGGCCATAATGCAGGGACTTCAACCCTAAGTCGCGGGCAGGAGCGCTTTTCTATGTCCGGTCGATGGTGATTCGCCGGGAGAGCTGCCTCCATCTATTTCCTATGCATGGAACTTCAACCGAGGTAATACGAGGAAAACTCGTTGTCTATTTTGTTATTCGAAGTGCGAAGTTTTAAGTGAAAAGTTTCGCTTTGTAGAGAACGGGTTGGGCGCATTTGCATGGATCTTTTGTCAAGAGGGATCTCCTTCGCCAAATGCCGCTTTTCTGGAAGTCCTTCACTCTTGAACGGATTCGGACGCAGTAAGGCTTTACCGTCCCGACCCTGTCCCGACATATGATGCCGAACCGGTTATCGAAGCCCCAACTCGGAGGTGTAAACAGATCTTAGGGAAAGAAATCGATGGTGGGGAAGGTTCGAAGATCCTTCACCGCTGGGGAAAACCCTAGTTTTGTTCCAACGGAAAAAGGCGAGCCAACGCATTTTCCACTTCCCAACAATTTTTTGCCGGCCTTCCTCCGAGTTTGTTACTGACGAAGTCGCTGGAGGATGAGAAGAAGCAATGGGTTTTCCGAGGTTCCCAGCGGATCAATGAGGTTTTGTCCTTTGAACTTCTTAACCGTATTCTTGAATCCGCATATATGTATATTTATTGATCTTGAATTTATGCAGGGACTAAGAGTGTTTGAAATGCGCTGACTCAAGTTTCCGCAAGTCTAGATTGCTAACTTCAAGACCAAATAAGCTGAACGAGAGCTCTTCCGTTCCGACAAGAGGTTAAGGCGAGAACAAAGCAAGCTGAGCTTCATGCTCGAGCTCTTCTTCGGGCGGAAAGGAGAGGAAGGAGGATGGTCGCAGCTGAGGTTGTGAGACGGGCGGAATTGTTTGCTGCTGAGTTTCAATGTTTTAAAGAAGCTCAGGAGTTTGTTGGCGATTTCCATGAAGTGCCGGGCTCGGTCAGAACCTTTACAAGTCTCACAACAAGCAAAGAAATCGGCTGTAAGAGCTGTCGAAAAGTCCGCTAACCGCCTAAGTCTATCCTAGGTGAGTCGCAGCTCGCTAGTGAAAACAGAAAAGAATGCTAAATCGCCTAAGTGCTCTGGAAGTTTTGTAATGATTTGCTCCTCGCCCAAAGCTCCTTATATACTCCTCTTAAGACGGCTCCATCTTTTCGGGCTGAATCGGCTTTTTTCCATTTTCGTCCATCTTCGTTTAGCGGAAAACTTGACATTTATCTTCGAAACTTGACATTTATCTTTGTGTGAGGATAAGGATAAACCGCCATAGTTATCCTTCCTTCGAAAATCGTAAGTGGGCCGCTTTGGTCATGTCAGGCCACTTAGACGCTTTTACGGTTTTTGAATGAATAGTCTTTGAAGGTTTCGCATTTCGGAAGGAACCCCACCTCGATAGTCGAGATGTTTGGTGTTTAGAATAACCGTGATCGTATCAACCTCACGCAGGATTGATCCAAACTAGCCAAGATGGCATCGCATCGGGCATGATGGGACCGGTGACCAGGACGAGGGCCGCCGACCGCGCCAGGTTTGCCGCTGGCGCCAGGCCGGCTTGGATGCCTGCCGGCTTGCGGGATTCTGCTTGTCCGGCGCCAGGTCGGTTTATGGACGCTTGCCGCTGGCGCCAGGTTGGCTTGCCGGGCGCCAGGCCGGCTTTATGTCTGCCGCCGGGCGCCAGGTGGCTGGTTGCCGCACCAGGCCGTTTATGGACGCTCTTCCGCCGGCGCCTGGTGGTTTACGCCCGCCAGGACGGTTTATGGACGCTCGCCGCCAGCGGTTGCCGCAGGCCAGGCGGCTTATGGACGCTGCCGCCGGCGCTGTGGTTGTCACGGCGCCAGACCGCTTCGAGGGACGTTCACGCTGGCGCCAGGCTGGTTGCCGCGCCAGCCCGCTTCGAGGGACGCCGCCAGCCAGGGTTCTCTACCGTGGTTTTTCCGTTACCCGATCTTTCCCCGCTATCGCTCGCGGCGGGAAATTTTTGAGTACGAAGGATCTTTTATCGTAGGTTTCGAGATAACCGCTTTTACCCCAACAAGATCTTCCGAGATTCCTCGGTATCAGGATCGAGATGGCTTGGAGTAGACTTTCCGCCTTCGAGGGTTTGAGTTATGAGGCTTCAACTTAGATTTAAAATATGAACTTTTAAACAATCGAGAAGGCTTTCATGGAGGAATCATTGTAGTTCTCGGACAATCGGACATGGGTTTAAGGGACCAAGATGCTGCCGCTGCCCGAGATCACAGACGATTTCACAGATGGGCGCCAGACCCTGCCGCCGCTGTTGTGATGGGAGACGACAGGCCTGCCGCGGGCGCCAGACGGAGAGGACGAGTTGCCGCGCCAGGCTCGCCGCCGGGCGCCAGCGCTGGCTACGGTTGCCGCCGGGCGCCTGGCCCGGCCGCAGACGCCCTGGCGCCCTGCGTCGGTCCCGTCCGGTGCCTGCTGTTGCTTGCCTTCGTTGATCCCCGGCTCACGGTCCGCTCATGCCTTCCCGTGAGTTCATCGAGTGACGAATTGCTTTGGTTTCGATCGCCACTTAGTTTTCTTTCGAGGACTTTCGGTGACGATTTCTGCTGACCGATTTTGACCCCAACACTATCTATTACTTAGATGCTAAATGGTGTTTGCAGTCAGCTATCTTGCTGACAGTATCGATCGATGGTTCGATAGGAATATCGACCGACACACTCTAGCTACGCCGATCGACATCTATAGGAGTATCGACGATACGCTCTAAGCAAGCTTTATGCTGAGTTGATACAATGCTCACCATGATCTTAGATCAGCTGTGATATCTCAAGAGGGTCATAGCATGTTTAGGATGTTATCGAGTTGCATGTAATGAACAATGCAATCCAAGTTCATGTTCTAGGTAGCTAAGCTAGAAAAGCTTTAATGAACAATCCTAACAATAAATATCACAACTATAGCAATTATAGGTGGGGCTAATCCTCATATCCTATTTAAACCCTAAATCTAACAAATGAATCTACTCGACATGGCTAGTAGTTCATAGCAACAAGGTAATAATAGAATTCATAGATCTATTAGAGGGTGAACACTTACATCCCAATCACAAATATCTTTGATCTCTCCTAGATCTAGAATCCTATTACCTTTGTTTTGAAGAACAAATAAAGAACTGAATAGAACTTTATTGAGAACTTGCAAAGTAATGAAAACTTTGAAAGAAATGGGTAGAAGAAGAAGGAGGTGAAACCCTAAAACTTAGAAACTATTAAAACTTGTATGACTTGTGTATCTCTGCCAAAACACTTAGCGTATATAAATATGAGTTCATTAGGTTAAAACTCGCAGGGTCATTCTTGTAAAATGTGATATCTTGGCTTCAAGTTCGGCGAGGTCCAACTTGTCTTTCTCGCCAAGATCGATCGATAGACAGGGTGTACATCGATCGATTATGGTCTCGATGTATCGCCCTTCTAATGTGTCGATCGATAGCACAGAGTGTGCATTGATCGATGTGTAACTCTTGGTGTCGACCTCTGGTCTTTATCACGGTGAACTCTTCTTTAAGCTCCAAAAGGCACCTAAAACATCACTTTTCTCCAAAATGCTTCAACCTGAAAACATACCTAATAGACTCCAAAACATAGATAAAGTAGTAAAACACTCAAATACCATGGGTAAAACGGGTAAAATCTATGGTATATCAATCTGTCACACAATCATTTCAACATAATCATGCCACCAATTGAAGTCATATTCAAATCAACATCTACATCTTCTCCATTCTCATCTCCCTTAACTTTTTTCTTCTCAACTACCATTACTCCAAACCCTGCTTCAGTCGAGATCGCCTCTTGCTTTTTCTGCGGTCCACTACTATTTCTTGACAAGTTTCTTGAATGTCAACTCTCTTTGAATCTCCCTTCTCCTCTACCACACCAACACAAGCAGCTTTCGCGTTATCCTTACTTTTTACCCTGTCCACTGCCATATCTTCTCCATAACTCATCCCCTTTTCTCGTTTGTTACATGTTTGTTGAGAAAGATTGTCCACTACTTCAACAGATTCTCCTCTTTGTTGATTATCCGTGGATTTCTCATTCACCGCTTCGCTGTTGAGTCACCTCCGTAAGATGCTTCAAGTGCTTCTACGTGCCTCAATAAAACTAAGTCTTCATCCACAATTACTCGTTCCAACCTTAGAAATATTCTTTCTCCTCCTACAATCTCCCTAAATGTAACGAATACATTAACAGATTTGTCGGCCCTCCGAAGAGCCCTGAAGATTTTGTAATCAGTGTCTGTTGCTATCTGAACTGGTGCAGCCCCGGAACCAACCAGATCACTCTCACAAGATTAAGCCAATAGCTCATTTTCAGCAATATCTCCTGATATACCATGGATTTGAACCACTTTTACCCACGGTATATAGGTGTTTTAAGATATTTTTATTATGTTATAGAGTTTGTTTAGAGTATTTACAGGTTCATGTATATTTTGGAGGAAAGTGGTGATTTTGGTGCCTTTTGGAGCTTTTTGAGATGCAGAACTGCACAGACGTGTCTGATGTTTAGTTAATGTTAGATTTATTTCATATTTTGACACAAGATAGATCTTTGAGTTATATTTCCAATGCCACCGGTTTGGGGTCAATCAACATCTTGTATCAGAAGTTATGTCCGTTTTACTGGAAAGTGGTTAGTCTGCGTCGCGAGAGGAAGCTGTCGAGAAGAGGAACGTATGTCGATTGATGTAGCAAGATTCAGGATGTGGGTCTGATATATTTTATGACTTACTTAGGCCCAGAAGTCACCACAAATTACCAGAATACCTCTGGACGAATGTAGACCCTATTTTATGTTTTCTAAGCCATTGTTGACGGCTATGCTTCATACTATTATAGGGAGAGAAAGCTTAGGATTGGAGAGAGAGATCTGAGAACCTTGAGAGAGGGGAGATCTTGAACTCCCTTTGTTTCTTTACTCTATTATGTTCTTCTACTATTCTATTGCAGTATTATTCAGACCATCATGATGTTTCTTATGAATATGTTTGAGTAATCTTGCTGTTAGATTTAGGTTTCATAGGTTGATTATGTATTGCTAATATGAATTGTTATTGTGGTGTTTAAAATATGGTTCTTCATCTAGTTCTTCTTAATGATATGTTTAGTATTAATCACCCTTGACTTATATCTTAGGATTAATTTGGAATAAGTGATAATTTGACCATATACCTAAAATTAAACTAGCATGATCTAATCTAACTAGAGCGTACGAGAGTGGACTAGTAATATTAGAGAACCTACCAAACCCGATCTTAAAGCTCGCTAGAAGCGATATCGATCGACGCGACAATCGTTGAATCGATCGATATTGTGAAAGATGTATCGATCGATATTCCATTGAATAATCGATGGACACTTTCTTTAGATCGAAATACGAGAGTTGAGATCTGAGATCTAGTTGAAGATAATCCAATTGATTTTACTAAAGTTTGAGTTCGAGAACTATGAATATTAAAAACCCTAAATAGCTTGCATGCTTGTCATACCTGAGATAATACCTGAATCTAGTTACTTTTTCTCCTGTTAACAACCTCAAATCAAACCAATCGAGCAACTGCCTTGCTCATCCCTTCGTTTACTGCTAAAAACCTGCTTGTCTGGCTTTATTTCGAAGAATATAAATCTATTGTGTAATCCTAGAGTCTATGTGGATTTGATCCCTAAGTGCTACAACTGAACATCTTATTTGAGAGAGTAATTCACTCTTTAGGGTAATCTGAGTGATATTAAATTTGGCGCCGTTGCCCGGGACTCTTCCTTATTACCATTAGATTAAGTTTAGAATATTGTCTAGATTTTACTTTTTGTTTGCTTAAAGTTTTTCTTCTTTCCCTGCTGACACAGGTACCTTAGAAGAAGAACACAAGTTTCGGCCGAGCATCGATCGACAAGATGAAGAAAACATCGAGCGACACTGATCAACAAAAATCGATCGACGCTGAGCTATACAAATCTATCGATGCCACCCAGCCGGAAGCAGGTAAGTCCATGCTTACCAATTTCAATTATGGGAAAGTAGTTCTAGGAGGTCCAAGGGATCGAGTATGCAATGCATCAAACAAAATTAATCATAGACCAAGGGCTGAAATTCCTGTTGGAATTACCATTGTTTTGAATGCTGGGCTGGAGCACCACCAAACTCTTGGTGATTACAGCAGACCTGATCGGTTTTACACTAATAGGTTCACATCCGCCCACCAGCAATTCAGAGGAAAGACTTTGAGCTGAAACCTAAATACTTCTCTAGTAGGTCAGCATCCCTTTCATGGTCTTTCCTCATGAAAATCCCATAGACCATATCGAAGCACTTGAAAACTTTGTGTAACATCAAGACGCACGGAGTATCTGAAGATTACTTATTTTGCAAGCTCTTCCCGCACTCTCTTGCTGGAGATGTGACTCACTGGCTGAAGCAATTACAGCCAGGATCTTTGACTTGCTGGAGCGATATCAAAAATGCTTTCCTCAACAACAACTTCGATGATGTGCGAACCGAAGAATTTAGGAATAAAATTTATAATTTCTCTCAAGGCACCACTGATGCTTTTAAAGCTTTCTGGTTAAGATTCAGAGCCTACCAGTGAGACTGCCCTCACCATGGGTTTTCCGAGATTCAGTTACTTAATATTTTCTTCAAAGATCTCGAAAGGACATACCAGGCGACTTTGGATACAGCGAGTCAAGGGAACTTCAAAACTAGGAGTCCTAAAGAAGCTACGAGGCTAATTGAAAATGTGGCGACTAGCACTAGTGCCAAGTAGATTGATCTCCAGAGGAAGAAGATGGAGAATCCGAATGGAGATCGGATATCTGAGACCTTTTCACATGCAAGAGGTGGAGAAGAGCATGTAAACCTCATCGATGAGATTGTCTTTGCTTAACTAAGACCTACTGATACGCAGAAAAACATGAGGTCTACAAGAAGCCACAAGGCAGAACAGACTCGTGAGAGAAAGGTGGAATCTATGATGGAAGAAGTTTTGAGAAGCCAGCAAAAGACGCATTGTTGATGCTGACCTAAAATTGATTCAATGTTTTCTAATTTAAATAAGAAATTCAAAGCTTTGAGTGATCATGTAAAAATTTGGATAGCAGAGTTTCGCATGACGATGGGTTTGATTAAAGGAAAATGATATCTACCTACAAGGACCGACACAAACCCAAAACATCAAGTCTGGCTTATGCTACTAAGGAGCTGGAAACTTTGTTCCGATTACAAAAGAAAGCCTACTAATGATCTAATGATATCACTCAAATTACTCCTAAGGAGTGACTTTACTCACTCAAATAAGAAGTTCAGTTGTAGTACTTAGGATCGAATCCACGAGACTCTAGGATTACACAATAGATTGTTTAGTCTTTGAAATAAAGCTAGACAAACAAGTTTAAAGCAGTAAATAAAGGGGTAAGCAAGTAATTGCTTGATTGAATGGTTTAGGTTTTTAGCAAGAGGAAGGAAAGCTAGATTTATGCTATTTCTCAGCTGTAACTAGCATGCAGGATATCTAGGGTTTTTAGTATTCATAGTTCTGAACTCAAACCTTAAGGTTAAATCAATGATTGATTATCTTCAACTAGATCTTAAGTCATCAACTATCGTTCGATGAATATAAGAAAGTGTCGGTCGATTATTCTATATGAATATCGATCGATACACCTTTCGCGGTATCGCTCGACAAGCGGATTGCTTATCGATCGATATCGTTTCTAGTAAGTTTTAAGATCAGATTTGAATTGGTTCTCCAATCTTACAAAGAGGCCACTTTCGTGCACTCTAGGTAAAGTTGGAACATACCAGCTTTGGGTTTCAGGGATTTGCTAAGTTTTCACTTATCCAAATTAGTCCTAAGATCTAAGATAAGGGTGATCAATCCTATACTTAGCATTAAGAACAACTAGAATGAATAACTATATTTTAAACACCCTAGCATTAAATCAATTGCAATGCATGTTTAACCTTAATGAGAAACCTAAATCTAACAAGAGAAACTACTCAAAAATATTCATGGAAGACAAAATCATGATGATTTGAATAATACTTTTAAATAGAATAATAAGAGAAATAATAAAAGAGTAGAGAAAAATAAGGGAGTTCAAGATCTTCTCTCATGATGTTTGATCTATCTCTCCATTCCTAAGCTCTCTCTCCAAGGTAGCAAGATGGTTCTCTCAAAATTAGGTCTAAAAGTTCTCTAGGCAAGTCTTTCCTCTAAAATAATACAAAACCCTATTAATATAGCCTAACAAAGCGCCGTGGACTCATTTGGTAGAAGTGAAACCCTAATGAGATGACTAGCTCATTAAATTCGCCATTAATTCGAGAGGCTCTTCATATCGACGATGTCACAATCTCCTATCGATCGATGAATATAGTGTCTCACCGGTCGATGCATCATGGTGAGCATCGGTCGATCAATTTCAAGTTATCGCTCCATTAAAACCTCCTTAGAGTATCCATTTCTGCTCCAAAATTGTCATATTTCACCAAAGAGTACCTGAACTCGTAAAGCTCATAAAAGACACCAAAAGTATCATTTTGTTTCCAAAACATATAAAAATCATGGTTGAAAGTGGGTAAAATCCATGACTTATCAACTCCCCAGACTTATCCTTTGCTTGTCCTCAAGCAAATTTAAGGACATAGTCTAGAAGAGGGTTCCAAATAGTGAGACTTAAACAACCTCTAACTCAAGATTATCACCTCAACTTTGTTGCAAGCCACATCAAAATCTATTAACTTCAGTACATTATACCATATCCTAGCTTAGCAACCAAGTTCATCTAGCCAACAACTTAGCAATCCCTGCCTGACTAACCCTCTACTGATTTCATTTATGTGCATAAAGATAAAAGTGCGGCTTTACCTGGGAGTATCGATCACAGGATTCAAGGTTGCTCGCACAAGTATCCGATCAGGTAAAAGTTAGTTACTATCCTCTCTCTACTTTTTTCTCTTAGTCGGTTCCGCTTTTGCAGATCATCGACCGAGATTCGACAGCTTCCATGACTCAAGCCTTAATGGTTGCAGCCACCAAGTCCTGTTCACTTTTGACCTATATCCTAGGATTCATTAGCAAGTCTTGAAGGGGTAACCACCAAGTCCTGTTTGAATCCTTTACCTATAGAATTCTTATGAATCAAGTCTGAGGGGTAACCGCCAAGCCCTGTTCAATTCCTTCCTAAGTAATAACTAACTAGTCTTTTTTTTTTTGATTGAGAGCTAAATATTAAATCTAAATTCGAAAATGAGAGAGAGGGTGATAAAACTATCTACACAAGGCTTTACCATCCAGACTTGTTCAAGCATCCGATCCCATGTATACCAAGCCCCAAGACAAGCAGAGAATGTCAGGTTAGGTTGAAATCAGCTTTGGTTCTTTCAGATGATCATGAAAAGTATTGTCATAGCGACCGGTGATCCACTTTAGCATCTATAGTACATTCGCAAGAAACAAATCTAAGAATGGTGCTAAAGAGTGGTTAGAAAATAAGTAGAAATCATTGTCTCCATTTGGTGCATGATAAATTTTTTAAAGAGAGATTTGAAAAGAAAATGAAAAATGCTTTTAAGAAATAAAACATAAAAATGTTAGTAATAACCCCCGCACTTAAACGACACCGCCAGTGTTATTTAGTCTAAGTGTGAAAAGAGAAAGAAAGAGAAAATTGATAGTTAATGACTAAAGTAACCATACCTATTATTACCAGACGATCGATACCATGTCTAGCCTATCGATCGATAGCTGTTAGACAGAAGGTAATCAATTGTCTGTTGGTGTCTAACCCGCCTGATCTATCATTTGTTAGTTCTGTAGACAATCCAAACACAAGCAAATAGATAAGAAGTCATAAAATAGATAGTCTAGAGTAATAAATCCTAAAAATCCAAAAGAAAAATGAAAATAGAAATAAATAAAAGTGTCCGGGAATAAGTGATAGAAATGTGAGGACTAGTCGGAGTCCTCTCTGCCTCCTCTTCATCTGATGACGAAGTCACGACGGTACTGGTATGATGGACCTGGGGCTGCTGGATCATGGGCTCTCACGCTCCTGCTCATGCATCTACAGCGAGACACTCTGGACCAGATGGTCTGAAGAGCGCCTGCGATGAACCTCGAAAGTCCCCATGGTCGCAAGATCGGATGTCTGGCATGATGGGGAAGTCGTACTGGTGCCTCTGGCTGGACCTGTAGTTGGTGCTCGCGCCTCCTGGAACTCTACGGGCATGTTCTGAAGGTCGCGGAGGAATGCCTCATCTGGCTGGAACCGAGCCTGTCAATGTTCCCGCCGGTCCGTGATGTGGCGGGATGGTAGCTGCAGAAGACGGCGGTCTCCTCTCCTGAAACTCCACAGCAGGCCGTCCTTCAGACACTGGGCTGAAGACAGATGCGCTAAGTCCAAATGCGGGAGGTACGTGCTGGCTCTCCAGTCAAGCGGATGCCGAGGTGCTGGAAGATCGGTGTAAGCAGGCTCCCTATCGTCTCCTTCTTCCTGCCAGTGCCCTTGAAGGGCTTCATCTTCAGCGACACCAGGTGCTGAGCGAAGAGAGATCCCAGGTTGGGCATGGGCATGTCGCTGTCTGGTCTAGGTCCTGCAGGTCGACAACTCCGTCAATCGCAGTGAACAGCAGTGTGAGCTCGTCAATCCTCACCTTGTTGTGCTCCATCTGGCACAGCAGAGTGCTGGAAAGGGCCCTGATGAAGTAGCGCAAGGTGGGATGACGGATATCAGTATGAGTGACAGCCGTGCTCCATTGGCCTGTGCCAATGATCCTCCATAAGTCACCGATCATCGGAAACTCAGGACACCATAGCGCTCAAGGATCGAACCTGTATATCTCGCAGATCTCAGCAACTGTGATCCGGTATCTGACACCTCTGGCGAAGAACAAGAGAACTCCGTCGCTCGCGACGCGGCCAGTGGTGGTGGTGTAGGTGAGGTCGGCTGTGGCGAGGAACTGTCGGACCAGAGACGGGTAGAGGTCGTAGGGGCGTATGGCCATGGTGCCGAACCCAAGCTGGCTGATCATGTCCCTCAAGTCATGCCAGAGACCACCGCTGCCCGACGGTAGCCTCGCCGATGAAACGGGTGGGAGCAATGTCAACGCCCGCGCTGCTGTAACAGGCTGTCGAAGTCGCCCCAGGTCTCGTACGACGGGTGCAAGAGGTGGAACGGACCACTGTCCTCGGTCGGGTAAGACTCCACCGTGTATGGCCTTGAAGGGTTCCTCAGCCATGGAGAGCTCGTCGGGCTGTCGGGCTGGAGTGTGATGATGATGATGCCGAGGAAGATGGTGGGTGGGTGGTGCCTTGGAGGTGCTCGATATCAAGCCTCCTCTTAGTCCTCTCGCCGCGTCTCTCCGTGAACTCATCTGCAAACAAAAATAATCATCCATTAGTATGTGCAATCGATGGTTCCGATATCGATCGATTATCTAGAAGAGAGATCGATCGATTTTGTATCTCTGTGTCGATCGATTGTCGATTCGACATCGATTCCTTAGCGTCGATATCGATCGATTCGACAACAACCGTGTCGATCGACACCACATCGCTGACCTGCAACACAAAATTCATCCCAAATCGCTATTCCACGAACAACAAATGCAAAACGAACAATCCATGAACCTATTTCATCATACTAGAAACCTAAATCGACCAAATCCAAGCCGATCGATCGATTTTGTTCATGTCAAAACCTAGTCAAACAAAATCCAAAAATAGAGGATTTCGGGTTCATACCTTGTAATCGGTGAGAAGATGAACAAATAAGATAGAGAAGTGAAAAACGAAGAGATTGAGGCAAGAAACGGCAAAATCGACTTGGTTTCTAGAGAGAAAAATCGTTTTTTGTTTTCGGGAGAGGAATGCGAAATGAGTGGGTGAAAAGGCGGAAATCGGGGTTAATGACCCGCGGCCTCGATAGATCCGAATCGATCGATATGCCTCTATGCTGATCGATCGATTTTAAAGCAGTTCCCTTATCTATCTTTTTTTTTTGAAAATGAAAGTAAAATAAAAATTTGAAAAATAAAGAATAAAACCGGAGACTAAATGCAAAAGTGGGTTGCCTCCCACTTAGCGCTTTATTTTAGTCATTAGCTTGACTTAAAATCTCTTTAATCGATTCGGGAATGCCCAACCGAAGGTTTGACATCGGCTGTTTAGCCCAGTAATGCTTCACTCGTCCGCTCACCGTGAATTCTTTCCTTTATCGCTCATAAGGGTGATGGTCTGCTGGTCTGGCTACCGAATCGGAAAGGCCCGACCAGCGAGAACGGAGTTTTCCGAAACAGCCGAGTTAACTTGATCGCATGCTCGGAGACGATCTTCTTGTCATGATAAGCTTTGTATGCTCTTTATACAACTTTGAACTCTCTAATAGATGTCTGATTTCATCTAGTTCGCTGAGTTGTATGAGTCTCCTTTCGGCAGCAGTCTTGATGTCTAAATTTAGCAATTTTGTTGCCCATGCTGCTTTTATGCTCTAATTCAACGGGTAAGTGACAAGCTTTTCCGTGAAATTGATGGAAAGGAGTTGTTCCTAAGTGGAGTTTTAAATGCAGTTCTGAATGTCCTAAGTGCATTGTCCAGCTTCCGGACCAATCTCTTCTGGTGATCCCAACGGTTTTCTCCGTAATCTCTTTGATTTGTCTGTTAGAAACTTGTACCCGCCCACTCGCCTGTGGATGGTAGGTGTGGCAACTCTGTGGTGAACTCCATTTTCCTGAGTAGATTTTCAAAACTTTGTTGATAAAATGGGTACCCCATCGCTATTACTACCGAGGAACTCCAATCTAGGGAAAATAATGCTTTGAAGAGTTTGACAACAAAGAAGCATCATTTGTAGGAGTGGCTATAGCTTCAACCCATTTTGAAACATAATCAACAGCAACTAAAATGTATCTGTTCCCATACGAGGAAGGAAAGGGCCCATAAAATCTATCCCCAACAGTCAAAGACTTCGATTTCAGAATGAACTTCTGTTCCATTTCATGTCTTTTGCTGATTTTTCCTTGTTGACACCTATCACATTTTATGATATGTGTGAACATCGGAACATAGTAGGACACCAAAATCCGCCTGAAGGATTTTAGATACTGTTTTGAAAGTTGCGAAATGTCCGCATAAGATGATCCATGGCAGTGGAATATGATGTCCTGCACATCAGCGGCTGCAACACAGCGTCTGTAAATTCCATCAGCACATTGCTTGTAGAGATACTGTTCATCCCAGTGGTATCGCCTGACTTCTCCGAAGAACTTCTTTCTGTCATAACTTTTAGTCCTTCTGGTTCGACGTCAGCAGCTAAATAATTCACTATGTCAGCATACCAGGGTCTGTCTCTGAATTTCTTTTCAACAGCGTGCACTTCCTGATCGGGGTTTTGGCATCTATCAGGAGTGTGCGGATCAGTGGTGATACTGTCGGCTACGGTGATAGTCACATTGAAGGATATCTTGAATGAAACTTTATCTAGGTCAAAGCTGTTTTCACAATTGGTCGGTCCGTCTTGTTGTCGATTGATTGAAGGTTGATTTATCGATCGACATGTCATCAGTCGTGTCGATCGATATATCGTTCGTGTCATCGATCAACATTGGATCGGTTATATCGATCAATTCATCACTTGGTTCATCGTCCGATATGGATTCAGATGCAAGATTTATCTGACCAATGAATGTAGATTCTGCCAGGTATACACCTTCGGCTGGCAAGAAATCATCAATAGGAATGTTGTCGCCGACTTTATCTGAGAAAGGTGATCAGCTACGCTGTTATCTACTCCTCTTTGTCCTTGATTTCCATGTCAAATTCTTGGAGAAGGATCCATCGGATAAGTCGGTTTGGCATCTTTCTTTGCATAAGGTATTTTATTGCTGATCGGTGTGAACAATGACTTTTGAGCCAACAAGGTAGTTTCGAATTTTCAAAGCCGCAACAGCAAGTAATTCCTTTTCCATTGTGCCATAATCTTCGAGCATCGCCCGAGTTCGCTCATGAGTAAATAACATGAAGTCTTTTATCTTTACGCTGCCCTAACACTGCTCCTACTGCGAAATCACTTGCATCGCACATAATTTCGAAAGGAAGACTCCAATCGGGTGCTTGCACGACAGGGGCAGTTATCAAAGCCTTTTTGATTTCATCAAAGGCCTGCTGACATTCTGAGTAAATTCAATTTAATATCCTTGCAGAGGAGTGTTGTCAGAGATCTGGCAATTTTGCTGAAATCTTCTATAAACCTTCAATAAAATTCAGCATGCCCAAGAAAAAAATCCTTATGTCTTTTACGTTAGCTGGTTGAGGTAAACCAGTCATTACTTCTATCTTTGCTTGATCTACTTCAATTCCTGCACCAGATACCTTGTGTCCAAGAACAATTCCATCATTAACCATAAAATGGCATTTTTCCCAATTTATAACAAGGTTCTATTCCTCGATCTGGCTAGAACTTTACAGAGGTTATCGAGACAACTTTTGAAATCAGATCCATAGACTGAAAAATCATCCATAAAAACTTCCATAAAATCTTCTATCATATCAGTGAAGATAGACATCATGCAGCGCTGGAGTAGCTGGGCGCTATACGCCAAATGGCATCCGGAGTGAGGCAAATGTTCCGTAGGGCATGTGAAGGTTGTCTTTTCTTGGTCATCCGGATGAATTGAATTTAGAAAACTGGAATATCCGCCGAGAAAACAATAGTATTGATGATTGGCTAGTCTTTCCAACATTTGATCGATGAAAGGTAAAGGAAAATGGTCTTCCGTATGAAGTTTAGTTTCTGTCGAATGATGCACATACGGTGTCCAGCCATAATTCTTTTGGAATAAGTTCGTCCTTGTCGCTTTTGACCACAGTGATGCCTCCTTTCTTAGGCACTACGTGAACTGGGCTCACCCAATTGCATATCCAGATTGGATAGATTACACCGCATCGTAGAAGTTTGATAATCTCCTTTTAACAACTTCTTTCAGGTCAGCTGAAGTCAGCCTCTGATGTTCTATTGATGATTTTGATTCATCTTCAAGATGAATCCGATGCATACACAGGTGGGGAAATTCCTGGGATATCTTCAAGAGAGTATCCGATTGTTTTCCGTTTTCGCAGTTTATTCAACAATAAAGCGAGCTCACTGTTCGTAAGATTTGCATTTTACTTATAACGGATAAGTGTTGTCAAAAGGTAGGCATATTCAGTCCAGCAGGAAGTGGTTTCAATTCCACCTTTGGTGCATTTTCCTTGCTTATCGCCTATCGAATGGTTGTCGATCGTCAGCGTTTTGCAAATAACGATCGATATTTATCTCTCGAATCATCTTCATTATTGGTTGATCATCATTTCTCTGCATCCATTAAATGTGCATAACTCTCAGATGGTTATCTATGCTGAAAACTTCTCCCTGAGCAACCATGAGCACATCCTCGATCTGGCTTTCAAGGAATGAATCTTCAAAAGATTTTTGGGTAAGCTCATCAATATCATCGACATGAGGATGATCTATCTATCAAAGGGCTGGCCATTACTTTTTCCATGTCGAATCTCATTGGAATGTTTCCAATGTTCAGGCAGATGCCCTTCTTCGACAATTATCGTGATTTTATGTCAAGAAATGGTCTTCCCAATATAATGGGGTCTCGGTTCGTTTCTGTAGTGAAGTACAACGGTCCGTTGGTACTGTGCAGCCATTGATGATTACGGGCACATCCTCGCTTTTCCTAACTCGACAGATCGATCACGAGAACTAGTTGGATATTTTCTGAGTAAACTCCGCGATATCCGAGGGATGTTGCAATGAGTGCGGCATCAAATTCACTTAGATCCAACGCAGAGGGCTCTGGGAATTGTTTATCTTGGATGGTGCAACTAAGAACGAAACTACAGGGTCGGGTTGCTTGATCGTAATTTCACTTTGAATTATAGCACTGACTTCTTCGAAATCATCATGATACTACGCTCTCCGACGGAAAACCTTTAGTTACCATGTTCTTTAACGTATTTTTAGCGCTATGTAAATTTTGACCGCATCACTTAATGGCATCTCAACTCTGATCCTTTCATTGCTTTTTACAGATTTCTCTGTCCAATTCCACGCCAGTGGGTCGGACTTTCGTGGAGAAAAGGGGAATCGGGTTATAAACCCTTTCGATAGTCGGTCCAGCTGGTGCTGAATCACTTTTCGCTCAGGGATTGATGTCGATCGATATTGTTTCTTTCATTATATCGACGATATTAACTTCATCCTCCTAATCTTCCTCGCGTCCGAATATCAATCACAACTTCTTCGGTGCTTTAACTATTTTTCTTTTGCTTTTGTTTGGAGAAGGTTCCTTCTACTGGCATGGAATAGCACAGGTCGGGGTGGGTTTGATCTCTTCCGCAGAAAAAATTTCTGAAGAAGATTTTTCCTTAGCTGAACAAGTTGCTTTTACTTTCAAGAGTACAGCACTAACTTGACGTCTCTGGGTTCATATCAGTTTGCCCAGGAAGACGCCCCGCTCTCTTCTCCTCTTGATAGCGACATGCTTTTGGCTTACATTACCTTCTAATCGCTTGACTTGTTCACCCGAGCATCTAATTTCTTAAATAGCTCACGATGAATAACGCTATTGGTGTCCATGTCGCTTTATTTTCTGATTTCCGCGGAAAGCTCGATTTAACCTCGAGTCAGCTTTTCTTTGATGGGATCTGATTAGGCATCATAGTTTTGGGTGAAACTATTCGTCCCGGTCGTGAACTTGAGACGCACTCTTTTCGACAGAAAATAGTTGTCTTTCAGAACAACTATCCTCACTGGAAGAGTTTGTCTAAGTTTCTTTTCCCTCACGATTGAGTGCGAGAGTCTAATGACTGCCTGATTTCAGCTAACTGAGCGTGTCCTGAACGTGGCTCTATTTTCCCTATCACTGATCTCATAGGATTTTCCCAAAGCTATGTTTCTGATCAAACGCTTTGCTTTACTAGGCTTCCTAGTGCTAAAGTTTCCTTCACTCATGTATCCAGCTGATTTGTATAAGGCTGATTCCTGTAGTGAAAAGAAATTCTAGAGCTGCGGTTCTGAGTAATTATGGTGAATGCAATCACGCTGATAGCCTTCAAATCTGATCCAAGCATTTTTAAACGATTCGTGGACCTTGAGGAAAGTAAGATAACTTTTCTCAGATATCCCAATAGCGCAGCATCATCAAAAATTGATTTATGAAGGCGCTTCTGATTTCTCCCGCAAGTTAGAGAGCCTGAATCTGATTCAACCATTTTCTGGCTTTTCCTCAAGGAAAAAGAAAAAAGTTTACAGCATTGTAATCATGAGACTAGATCTTCTAGATATTCGATGTGCTCATGGGGTGCTCCAAAGCAGATCCACGAAGGGTTTATTTCACACCGTAAGAATAAAATCAAGGTAGAGTTTTGATTTTCTGGTATCAACTTCTGGTATTTTGATGGCAGACCTATTGGAATAGGTCTTCATGGGGTCTAAGTAGTCTTGCAATTCTTGGTTCCTCATCTTCGTGAGGAAGATGAATAGGATTGAACAGTGGATTTCACTGTTCATCATCAAATTCAGAAATGGTGCTGCTAGTATCGCTTGGACTACTTCCTCATTAGCAAGATCGGAAAGTGAACACTTACCTGCTTCCTGTTTGGCATCGATCGATGTTCGGGTGTATGTCGGTCGATTCCTCGGCCGACGATCGCTGATGTTTTTGAGTCTGTCGACGATGGGCTGCCGAATCTTCTTCCATTCTAGGTACCTGTAAGAGCAATAAGAGGAAAAGATTTTAGTAAATATGAAAATAAGGTCTAGACTATATTCTGAACTAAATCTAATGGTAATAAGAAAGAGTCCCTATGAACGCCAAATTTGATATCACTCAAATTACACTAAGGAGTGACTTTACTCTCTCAAATAAGAGGTTCAGTTGTAAGATTTCTTGGATTGAATCCATAGAGACTCTGTAGATTACACAATAGATTGTTTAGTCTTTGAAATAAAGCTAGACAAACAAGTTTAAAGCAGTAATAAAGGGGTAAGCAAGTAATTGCTTGATTGAATGGTTTAGGTTTTAAGCAAGAGGAAGGAAAGCTAGATTTAGATATTTCATAATAGCATGCAGGATATCTGTGGTTTTTAGATTCATAGTTCTGAACTCAAACCTTAAGGTTAAATCAATGATTGATTATCTTCAACTAGATCTTAAGTCATCAACTATCGCTCGATGAGTATAAGAAAGTCGACGATTATTCTATATGAATATCGATCGATACACTTCATGGTATCGCCCGACAAGCTGGATTGCTTATCGATCGATATCGTTTTCTAGTGAGCTTTAAGATCGGATTTGAATTGGTTCTCCAATCTTACAAAGAGGCCACTTTCGTGCACTCTAGGTAAAGTTGGAACATACCAGCTTTGGGTTTCAGGGATTTGCTAAGTTTTCACTTATCCAAATTAGTCCTAAGATCTAAGATGGGTGATCAATCTTATACTTAAAGATTAAGAACAACTAGAATGAAGAGCTATATTTTAAACACCCTAGCATTAAATCAATTGCAATGCATGTTTAACCTTAATGAGAAACCTAAATCTAACAAGAGAAACTACTCAAACATATTCATGGAAGACAAAATCATGATGGTTTGAATAATACTTTTAAATAGAATAATAAGAGAAACAATAAAAGAGTAGAGAAAAATAAGGAGTTCAAGATCTCCTCAGATGCAGTTTGGATCTATCTCTCCATTCCTAAGCTCTCTCTCCAAGATAGCAAGATGTTTCTCTCAAAATTAGGTCTAAAAGTTCTCTAGGCAAGTTTTACCTCTAAAATAATACAAACCCCTATTAATATAGCCTAACAGGCGGCCAGGGACTCATTTGGTAGAAGTGAAACCCTAACGAGATGACTAGCTCATTAAATCTGCCATTAATTCGAGGGCCTTTCATATCGACGATGTCACAATCTCCTATCGATCGATGAATATAGTGTCTCACGGTCGATGCATCATGGTGAGCATCGCTTGATTTAGCTCTGCTATCGCTCCATTACAAACCTCCTTAATGTATCCATTTCTCCTCCAAAATGGTCATATTTCACCAAAGAGTACCTGAACCTGTAAAAGCTCATAAAAGACACCAAAAGTATCCTTTTGTTTCCAAAAACATATAAAAAATCATGGTTGAAAATGGGTAAAATCCATGACTTATCAACGAACTCGCTGAAGTCGAGAGAACTGGAAAAAGTAGATCCAAAACAATAAATCTCGATGATTATGAACCGAATAACCTTAGCGACGAGGACGAGGAAGAGGCAACTGTCGATCGACGAGGTGATAAAATATCGATCGACGTGAGAAAAATGAAATCGATCGACGTGGTGATAACAAAATCGATCGATGTCCTGCACCTCCTACACCGAAATTAACACCCGTTGAACCGGTAATAGAGAGATGTACCCTTCCCACCCTTCTCTCTCCCAACAAACCGCAGACTAAACGAGAAATGGATAAAGCGATTTTAGAAAGCCCTCGACAAAATCAAAGTTGAAATGCCATTGAGTGATGCCATAAAAATTTCACCTTCCATTAAGAAATTTGTGAAAGACATGGTATCAAAAAGTTCTCCATCATCGGAACACAGTTTCATGATGGTTTCAAGAAGTAAGCCATGATTCAAGAAAGAATCCCACTAAACAACCAGACTTTGGTAGTTTTGTTTGGATTGCAACATCCACAATGAGCGTTCCCAGGATCTCCGTGATCTAGGCTCTAGTGTGAATTTAATACCTTATTCCGCTAGTAACCCTCGGCTAACTCAATTCAAACCCACAAATATCACCCTCGCTCTAGCTGATAGATCTGTTAGGATTCCAGAAGGTGTTCTTGAAGATGTGCCCATAAGGATAAATGAATTATATATACCTACGGATTTCTCAGGTGCTGAAGTATAGGCATGAACCTAAAGATCCTCTATTTTGGAAGGCTGCCTGGCCACAGCCGTGCAATCATTGATGTTAGAAAGGGCGATATCCCTGAACATCAGAGATTTGTCCATGACTTTCGACATGGAAAGTCTGATCAGAAACCTTTGATTGATGGCCAAAACTTCTTTATAAATCACCTATCCCATCCAAGTTGACCAATCTTTCATTGATATGTGTTATAACGATCCCTTAAAATACACTCATGGCTCCTCGTAGAAAATATTTTCAGTATTGATGACAGAGTTGATGAGTACCGACTAATGGATGCCAGTAAGGAAGCCATGCTTGTTGACAAGGAAGAAGATGACGATCAAGATTAAAGTCGATCGATACCTATCGGATAATATCGACGACACCCTCTTGCATCGACAGCTGGGTTCGAAAAGTACCGAAGTTGAATTAAAACAACTTCCAGCTGACTCAAATATGCTTCCTCTACAACTTCTTTCCTGTCATAGTCAATGCAAACTAACTAGCGGAGAACTAACTTTCTCTCAATGATATTCCTGAATCTCGCCTGATTTATGCATGCATAGATACACTGGAAGAGAGTCAAAATCATCTATCGAGCATCAAAGGAGACTGAACTCAATCTGAAAGACGTGGTGAAGAAAGAGATAATGAAGCTTCTAGAAGACGGAATTATCTATCCAATTTCAGACAGCAATTCAAAGTCCTGTACACAAGTTGCCCTAAGAAAGGAGGAGTAACGGTAGTAAAGAATGACAAAGATGAACTTATTCTTATGAGGACTGTTACTGGGCACGTGATGCATGTACTACAGAAAGCTTCCACTGCTACAAGAAAATATCATTTCCTCTACCTTCATAGATCAGATGTTAGAAAGTCTTGCAAAATCACAAGTACTATTGCTTTCTTGATGTATTCAGGATTTTTCCAGATTCCTATCCATCCCACGACCAAGAAAAGACCACATTTACTTGTCCATATGGTACTTTCAAGATACCGCAGGATGCCCTTTGGGCTTTGTAATGCTCTTGCTACCTTCCAGAGATGTATGATGTCTATCTTCACAGATATGATCGAGGACTTCATAAAAGTCTTTATGGATGATTTCTCGGTGTATGGAAACGATTTTACATCATGCCTTAAACAACCAAGGCAAAGTATTAGAAAAAGATGTGAGGAGAAGAATCTTCTCCTAAACTGGGAGAAGTGCCACTTATGGTCAATGATAGAATTGTTATGGGACACAAGGCTCTCAGCAGCCGGAAAGAAGTAGATCGAAGCTAAAATCGGCAATGAATCGTCCGGTCTGTCGACACCTTCCAATGTAAAAGACGTGGAGGAGTTTTATTATGCTGGTTTCTATAGGAGATTCATAAGGACTTTAAATACAACTCTCCTGTGCAAAGAAGCAAAATTCGACTTCACCCCTGAATGTTTAAAACCTTTTGAGGAGATCAAGTCAGCTCTAGTAATCGCCCCTATCGCAAGCTCCCTGACTGGAGTTTACCCTTCGAGATTATGTGCGACGCAAGCGATTATGCTGTAGGCGCAGTAATTTGGGCAGAGAAAGGACAAGAAGCTATATCGCTATCTCCCATGCTAGTAGAACTCCTCGCACGGCGTAAGAAAAATTATGCAGCAATGAGAAGGAATTACTAGCTGTTGTATACGCTTTCAAAAGTTTCTGATCTTACCTAGTTGGTTCTAAAGTAGTTGTCCACACTGACCGTACGCTTCTAAAATACTTGATGCAAAAGAGATGTAGCCAAGGCTTTTACGAGGGATCCTGCTCCTGCAAGAATTCGGCAGAGATCAAAGATAAAGAGACTAGAAAATGGAGTTGCTGACCATCTTCACGGATCAGAATTGAAGACGATGTTCCAATCAAAGATTCCCTTCCCACAGAAAAAAATGTCTATCAACCAGAATCAAAGTTTATCGATAATGTTAACCCCAACACCGAGGAACAATAGTCGATTCCATCTTGATAAATATTTCGGGGAAGCAA
>JAEACV010000506.1:0-27624 GCA_016432835.1 Brassica nigra | reverse complement strand
AGAGTTCGCTCAGCTTCCTCGGCTTTAAGCGAGATCCTCGATCTTCAAAGCTTTCATCAAGTGCCGCTCCAAACACCCTCATCCCCTGTATAAACCGAGGATCAGAAAATATATATCCAACAATGGTAATATATGATGATCAAAGTTCAAGCGGATAAACCTCATTGATTCAAGAGTACCATCGAAAAATTGCTAGGCAGGGGAAACCGCTGGTTCCACCCCTTCTCCCTGAGCAGCCAGTATCTCTCCTAATGGCAACGATCTTCCGAGGCCGTCTCACATTCGACCTCTTTGCCTTTCCGAGACCTATGTCCATCTCTAACAGCAAAACAGCAGTCGGCTCGACGTCGCATCGAACGCCTAAGAGAGGCTTACTCGATCGATGGAGTTCCACCGATTTCGAATCCGGCGGACGGAAAAAGTACTCCAGAAGAATGGCCTTTCCGGAGAAGGTCTCGCTTGGACGAAAAGATCGGCATGAGTATGTGCGACATCTTGTTAACTGCACGATAAACAAAAGCTTTATCTTCATGCACGCTCAAAGTACTAAAACAAAAGAAAGGAGAGAATTAGTCGCGGTTATCGCGATCGATGTTCCACTCCTGAGGGAATAAGTGAAGGCAGCTTTCTCCACGGATTCCCATCTATTCGCGTTAAAGAAGAAGCGACAAACCTGGGATTCAAGTAGTCCCTCGATTATGGCCATGTCCTTCCCGGGATCACTAATATGAACCTTCAATCGACATTGGCTTGTATACCAAAGTCCTCGAAATCACAGGAGTAAGGTCCATACCTAACTCGTAACTCGAGACTACACGCCGAGCCAACTTCCAAAGATCGGAAAGAGCTGGCTGATTGAAAGTCCGAAAGAAAGAAGCTGACAATGGTACTAGGGATCGGGAACCACATGCGGCTAAATAAAGAAAGCTTCATAGCAAGTAAAGAAGCCATGCGAGGATCCTTGCGCCTTTGCCAGCGGTCGAATCCGAACGCAACCCCACTCGAACTTGGTAAAGTTTCAAGAGTTGTGAGGTACTCGAGAGACCTGCTTGGTGAGAAAGGTGCTACCGGGCCCTCGAGGCCTCCCCGAATGGGATGTCCCGCGAGGCGACATTTTGTTTCACATACAGCTTTGTAGTATGCCTCCTCAGATCTCTCGCTAACTTCTTCTTCGTGATTTCGCTAACCACTTCATCAACGAGAATCGCCCAAGATGAGTGAGAAGAAGAATTCCTTTAAGATCTTGATCTTGTGACATTTGAGAGAGAAACTTTGAGGTAATTTTGTGATGAAGTAAGAATGACTGAAAATTTACTCCATCTTTATAAGGAAAGAAAGTTACTATTTACTCCCGACTCGGCAAACGACACGCCTCAACACCTTCCTATCTAGCTATACCGCGAAAGCTAGACCTGTTACCAAAACCACGGTCCGCAGCTGGGGCTAATCATAGTCAAAATCGTCAAAGACGCAATCAATACCCGAAAGTCTTTGGAAACAATCAAGTGTCGAATAAAACCAAGGAAAATCTAGTTATTCGGACGAAAAACGCTCTGGGCGGGATGACCGCGATCGTACTTCGACACCAGCGTGAGCGCCACGCCTAGCCGCTGGTTCGCTCGCTTCGTTAGCATATGCCGGGCGCAGCTCACCATGCTACGCCGTTCCGGTCGGCACTGGCACCGGGCGGGTTCGCCTGCGTTGGCATTCAGCGCCGTCAGCTGCCTCTGCTGGTATCGGCGCCGCCGGGCGCCAGCTCGCTCGCTGCTGGCACCGCTGGTACCGCTCGCTCGCCCGTCTCCGGGCGCCGCCAGCTCGCTTGGACGGTCACGCCGCCAGCTTGCCCCTGGCCGTCACGGCGCCAGCTCGTTTGCGGGTCATACGGGCTGGCCAGCTCCTCGCGGCTGGTCATGGAGTGAGAGCCAGCCTCGTGTTGGTCACGCTGGCGCCAGCCCGCCGCTGGTCAATGGCGCCGAAGCGCCAGCTCGCTTCGCTGGTCACGGGCCGGGCGCCAGCTCCCGCATAGTCACGGCCGGGTGCCAGCACCCATGTCCAAATCCCAGGCGCTACGCCAGCACCCATGACCAAATCCCAGGTGCCGGGCGCCAGCACCCATGTCCAATCCGGCTTCAAGTACGATTCACTTGACAAGTGCGATCTTCTTCGCGAAAACCGTCTCAACAAACTAGTCCAACTATGCACTTTGTATCCTGCTCGAAGACTCACCGTTCAACTCCTTGGAGACAAGAAACCCAAGAACCCCGTTTCGTCTTGGTCGAAATAAATCGGGAAAACTTCGGGAGACCACCAAAGGTTCACGAATGGATCTCGATTCATCGTATAAAACGATCACGGTTATTCTAAAAACACCAGTCATCTAGACTATACGGTGAATTGAGATTCCTTCGGCAAAACAAGTATCATGACAGGCTGGTTTCTCCAAAAATCGCGGAAACGCCCTCATGATCAAACAACGCCCCGAGGCTCGAACGCGGACCGACCGCCCACTTTGCATTTCCAGAAACCGAGTCATGATGGACATGACGCCCCATGTTTATCTTAACATAAGATAAATGTTAAGTTTCCCGAAGATAAATGTGAAGTTTCTTGAAGATAAATGTCAAGTTTCCCGATAAACATGAAGACCGGCGGAAATGGAAAGAAGCCCGATTCGCCCAAAGGAAGAAGAATAGACCGTCTTAAAGAGGAGTATATAAGGAGAGCTTGGGGCGAGGAGCAATGAGAGAACTTTTCAGAGCAACATTTCCCTTAGAGCAACTTAGGCACTTTTTCCGTTTTTACTAGCGAGCTGCGACTCAACTAGGTTAGAACTTAGGTTGCTAGACTAGCGAACTTGCCGACAGCTCTTGTAGCCAAGGCTCTTACCTGTTGTCCACGCTCAAACGCGGATTCGGAAATAAGATCTTTTGCTCTATTCTTTTTCTTAACGATTTTCGCCCGCTTTTCTTTATTCTCGTCTTACTAATTGTGTCGTGTGTGGCCCAGCAGATTACCGGGACCTTCAGGGAAGGCTAGGTTCACTTGGCTTTCCTCCAAATCAACTTAATTTGACTGTGCGAATTTCGGTTCCCACAGGAGACAAGGCACATCAATGGGAGAAGGATCTTCTTAGTGACTATCACAACTTGATCGAGTGCAAGAGGGCATTCCTATGAAGTTCTCTACCTCAAGAACAACCAAGATCAGAAACGAGATCTCTAGCTTTCGGCAGAAGAACCTAGAGGGCTTTAATGAAGCATGGGAGAGGTTCAAAGGCTATTGGTCTCAATGCCCACATCATGGCTTCACCAAGGAGAGTTTTCTTAATACCTTCTACAGAGGTGCTCTTCCAGAGTTCATGAGCAGATTAGACACATCCAGCAATGGGTTCTTTGGGCAGAACTGAGCAGGATGCAGAGGAGCTGGTGGAGAACATGGCCAAGAGTGACTCAGTTTACAGTGAGGAGCATGATAGAGTCAACAGAGGCACTGATGAAGATGATCAGCACACAAGGAAGGAGCTGAAATCTCTCCAAGAGAAGTTGGACAAGATTATTGCAGAGAAGGCTAAGCAGGAGCAGATTAACTCCATTGGGAACCAGAAACAAAAGCAGCCTGCTGGGACTAATCAGGTTGATGGTTTAGAAGGTCAAGAGGAGTTGTGCTTCATCAATGCTAATGGCACATGGTACAGGAAAGAGCCCAACTTCCAGTACCAAAACAACTATCAGCTAAGGCCTTACTACAACAATCAGCAAGGCGGTTACCAAGCCAAGTGTAACAATCCTCAAGCCAACCAGTCTACTCAGCCTCAAGGAAGCTCTTCTCAAGCTCAGGCTCCAGGTTCAAATGTGGAGTCCATGTTCAAGCAAATATTAGAAGCTCAAGAAAGAAATGCTAAGAACATTGGTGATGAGTTCAAGAACATCCATGCAAAGATTGATTGGACCTATTCTGACCTCAACAACAAGTACATGCAACTTGTCTCTCATCTCAAAGCTTTGAGAGCCAGGTTGCTTTATGTCTTCATCTTCCAAGAGTCCAATGGGATCTCTACCAGAAAACTAGAGAAAAATCCCAAGGAATCTTGCAATGTCATCCTCTCTACTACTTCTACAGAGATTGAGATGTGTGCTCATGAGAAAGAGGAGGATGCGATTAAAATGTTTGGAACTGAGTTTGGGGATGTTGAGAGATTTGTTGTGGTCACAGCTGAATCACATATTCTGAAGGATGCTGCCAAGAAGGCTGACGTAAAGAGTCTGCAGAAAGCTGAGCCTAAAGCTGAGACACCAGCTGTGAAGAGAGTAGACAACAAGCTTAAAGAGGTGAAGCATGAAGACACTGAGTTTGAGCTATCACCCTATGATAAGCTCCCTTTTCCCAAAGAATTCTCATCAAAGCTCAGAAGAAGGTGATCTCAAAGTTCAGGAAAGATCTTAGTGATGTTGGAGTCAAGCTTCCAGAGATCTCGTATGCGGAAGCTCATGTCCCGATGATGTTCATCAAGGACATTCTAGACCACCAAGCTGAAGTGGCTGAGCTTTTGGGCATCTCCTACCTGAAGATTGATCCACCAATCCCTCCAAAGTCCCTCCCTAAGCTTGAATCTCAAGGGAAGTTCACCTTGTTTTGCTCCCTTGGTAAGATAACTATGGATGATGCTCTTGTTGATAAGTGGTGTTTGCAGGAATGTCATTTCCTGGATATGGTGAAGAGTCTTGGGATTGAAAGCATGGAACCAGATACTTTCTCTCACCTTTGGGGATTCTTCTTCTACAACCCCAATTGGCATAATCAAGGACTTCCCCTTGAAGATTGGATCCTGCACCATACCCACTGACCTCACTGTTTTGAAGATGGCATCTGAAGAAAGAGTCCCTTTGATCCTTGGCACTCCTTTCCTCACAACAGTTGAGCTTGCATTGACTTTCCCAACAAGAAGGTCACCCTTATGCATGTGAACAAAGCTTTCTCCTATCCTCTCCAATCTCCCTTGATGTTGGCTATTCAGGGGACAATCACTTGTGGAGATCAAGCTGTTGAGAAGCCACAAGTTGAAGCGGTTGTTTGTAAGAAAGAAGGTCTTTATGGAGAGTCTTCTAAAGAGTTGTGTAGTGAGCACTGGAAAGTGCTAAAGAGAGGGATGAGTGGAGCCTCAAAGGCCACTCATGGCAAGAAGAAGATGGTGACAGAACCTCATCCTCCACCTCTTGATCTGCTCCCACACACTCTTACTTCCATCCTAAGAAGCTCAAGGATGGTGTCATTGAGTACAATATCAAGCATAAGGGAAGGTCCACACCATTCTCAAGTGCTAGAGTGTTGGGGTCAAAAACGGTTATCTCGAATCTACGGCTAAAGATCCTTCCAAACTCAAGAATTCCCGCGACGAGCGACTAACGGGAAAGAGATCAAACAACGGAAAACCCACGGACGGGCGAGATGGCCTGGCAACCGGCGGCACTCCACTATGCCGGGCGGCACTGCGGACGCTGGCCGCCTGGCACCGCAGCACTCGACTGGCCGGCGCATTCCGCTGGCTGGCTCATACCGCGGCTTAATCTACCGGGCGCAATTCGCCGCTGGTCGCTTCGCGCTGGCACTCACCTGGCCGGCGACTGCCGCTGGGTCGCCTGGCGCGGGCGGCACTCGGCTCATGCCGGGCGCATGGACGCTGGCCGCCTGGCGCCGCGGCGGTACTCGCCTGCCGGGCGCGCCACACGGCTGGCTCATACCGGGCGGCATTCGACCGGCCGGCGAATCGACTCGGCGGGCGACCGACCTGCCGGGCGGCAATTCTGCGGACGCTGGCCGCCTGGCACGCGCTCCAGCCTGGCGGGCAGCACCCGCCGCGACGGGTTGGCCTACCGCGGCACCGCAGACGGGTCGGCCTGGCGCCGCGCATCTGGCCACGCGGCCGCCTGATACCGCACTCGCCTGGCGACGGCCGACGCCCTCGCCCTGGTCTCGTCCCATCGTTCGGCCTGATCCCATCTTGACTTGTTTGGATCAATCATCATGAGTTTGGGACAATCAGGCTACGGAATAAACATCTTTCGATTCGTTGGAATCGCCCTCGATGTTTTACGATATAAACTAGGGATTGGATTTTCGTAAGATATCGTGATAAAACAAAGATCGGTTAACTGAACATCGAACTTTAAGCTATAATGGTTTATTCTCCGAGAAAGATCATCTTTCCAAGAAATCGATAAAACGCTTAACGACTTAAGACAAGTCCACGACTTACTTACGGTTTTTCAGAATTCAGGCCCAATCGGCTATGACGGTTTATCCGATTTCAAACATCGGATAAACATTAAGTCACCGAAGATAGCGAAAACTCGAGGATGATTACGAAGACCGACTTTAAAATGGAACATTTCTCAAGAGATAAGCTTGGGCCCAAAGGCAGGCCCATCATCCTAAGGCAAACCAACTAGGAGTGGGTATATGCGAGAGCAAGAGCAGAGGAGAAGCGGCATCCTGAAAATCCGAATTAGACTTAGAGCATCCTGCTAGCTTAAGAACTAGGTTTGGTAGTTAGACTAGCGGAGCAAGGCTTAGACGCTTTATTGCCTGCAACTCTATCTTTTCTTTAAATCGCAAATCTCTTTCATTCGGAGAATCCTTGTACTCGTTTCTCTTATGGCTATTTCACAGTCCGCAACATCGTGATCTTCAAGGATCGAAAGCAACGCTAGTATAGCCAAACCTCACAACAATCTCCTCGTAATAGAACTTACGATCCAGGGTATTGACGTAGCAAGGGTATTAGCCGACACCGGTGCTCGCTAATATTATCTATAAAAGCACCCTCAAGAGGATGGCCGATCTAAGCATCCTTACAGATGACCCCAGCCCAGATTCGACAAGTTATGACCTCGGTTCGACTGATCTCTCAGTCGAGCCGGAGCCGCCACCAAAACGTGGAATTCCTGGTGATCGACGGTCCAACATCATACAACGCGATAGTTGGAACACCCGCTAAACTCCATGAGAGCGATCCCATCGACATTCCACCTATGCCTCAAGTTCCCGACACCTTCGGGTCGAAAAATACATGGTAGTCACGAGCAGCACAAATCTTCCTTGCTACCAACTAAAACGAAAATTCAAATCGAGACCTCTCGAAAAGCAAACGATTCACGATTCGCCGGAAAATTCCTGGCAGTCCCAAAGAGCTGAGGCCCTAGAAGGGAAGCGTGAACCAACCTGCGAACCGGTGGTCTCAATCTGCCTCGACGATTCCTTCCCGAACGGTACGCCGAATCGAGCCAACCTCCGCTAACCGATAAAGGCAGAGCTCATCGCGATGCCTCAAAAGAACCTCACGCTCGCTATGCGGAGGACATGCCCGAATTGACATTAGCGTAACATGTCACTTAACTTAACATCGACCACTCACAAACCCGTAAGCAAAAGAGACGAAAGCTGGGACCTGAGCGCTACCGCAGTCAACGAGGAAGTCGAAGACTCCTCAAAGTAGGGTCGATAACAGAAGTCAGGTATCCGACTGGCTTGCCAACCCCGTCGTGGTAAAAGAAGAACGGCAAGTGGCGAAGTCTGTGTCGATTTCACGGATCTGAATAAAGCCTGTCCAAAGGATTGCTTCCCGCTTCCCACACATCGATCGACTGGTCGGCAACCGCTGGAAACAAGCTTCATCATTCATGGACGCTTTTCCGGATACAATCAGATCATGATGAATCCCGACGATCATTAAAAAACTGCATTCATCACAGATCGCTGAACGATTGCTACAAGGTAATGCCTTCGGTCTTAAAACGCGGTGCAATATATCAGCTGACTCATCAACAAAATGTTTGCCGAAAGCAACTCGAAAAACTATGGAAGTATACATCGATGATATGCTCGTAAAGTCTCTTGACGAACACGATCATATAGCCCACCTAGAGGAATGTTTTGCACGACTCAACCAGCATAACATGAAACTCAACCCGCTAAATGTAGATTCGCGTGGCATCGAGAATTTCTGATACCTCGTGAACGATCGCTGAATCGAGGCCAACCCTAAACAAATCGACGACTGATAGAGATGGCCTCCCCGAACCAAGCGAAGTCCAGAGGCTAACCGAAGGGTCGCGGCTTTGAACCGTTTCATCTCGCCCACGGATAAGTGCCTACCGCTTTACTAAACATTGAAGGGAAACAAGAAGTTCGAATGGTCCGAGCAATGTGAAAAGCTTTCCAACAGTTGAAACATTACCTGGCCACTCCACCAGTCCTCGCAAAACCGTGGAAGGTGAACTCTTTTCCTCTATATCGCAGTTTCCGCGAACGGCAGTCAGTGGCCTTTGATACGAAGAACGCGCAAAAGCCAATCTTTTACGTAGCAAGACGCTACTGGATGCGAAACTCGATACCGCTAATGGAAAATTGGCATTCGGCCATAACCTCGCAAGAAAACTAAGACCATATTTCCAGTCTCATACTATAGTGGTTCTCACCACGCTCCCGCCAAGGATAATCCTGCATAGTCCGAGTCAATCCGTAGGCTCGCAAAATGGGCAATCGAATGAGTGAATACGACGTCAATATCGCCAAGGACATGTGCAAAGTCCCAAGTACTTGCGGATTTCTTGGTAGAGTTACCCACTAGAAGCATGACTAACGAGGAACCAAACTCAACTTGGGTTCTCCACGCCGACGGATCTTCATCCAAACAAGGATCCGAATCGAATACGACTCACCTCTTCCTAACGGGAAATCCTAGAACAGTCTTTCCGATTGGCTTTTCATGCTTCAAACAATGAGGCAGAATAAGCACTCGCCGCAGGCTTCATGGGCTGGCCCATGGATTAAAAATCCGTAATATTCACGCTTACCGCGATTCTCGCTAGTCGCCAATCAATACAGCGGAGAATATGAGGCAAGAGACGAAGGATGGACGATATCTAAAACTCGCCCAAGAACTGGCTCGAATTTCACCAGTTCGCCTGACCAGAATTCCTCGCCGAAAACGCCCAGGCCGACGCTTTAGCTGCCTCGCCAAGCTCAGATCCGGGCTCCAAAGAGTAATCCCGGTCGAATTCATCGAGCATCCAAGCATCGACCACCAGTGGTCGCCAATCTAATCCGAACGATTGAAAATGTGGAAGAAGTCGAGGATCAACCGAAGCGGATATGAACCCAACCGGTATGGCGACAGCCCTGGATAGAACCAATCCGAGCCTATATCGGAATGGAACCTTACCACAAAAATGGGCTGCTCAGAAGTGAAACCTGCCGCACGGTACGTCACGATAGAGGGAGAAATTTATAAGTGGTGTTTCTCTGGTCCTCTCATGACATGCAGAAGGGGAAAGGGCGAGAAAATCATGGAGGAGGTCCATTCGATCATGCGGAAATCATTCTGGCGAAGATCTCTCGGTCAAAATCAAACGCCACGGTTATTATTGGCCAACCATGGTAAAGATCTGCGAAGTTCGCCCGAAGCGCGAAATGCCAAAGGCATGCTCCAACGATCCATCAACCCGCGGAGATCCTCTCCTCAATCTCGCCCTCTATCCTTTCATGCGATGGTCCATGGACATCGTCGGACCTATGCACCCATCAAAACAAAAGCGCTTCCTCCTAGTCCTTACGGATTTTCCAAATGGGTAGAAGCAGAATCCTACGCAAGTATCAAAGACACAAGTCGAGAACTTCGCCTGAAACATATCATAACTAGACATGGGGTCCCGCATTTAAATCGTAATGATAATGGATCTCAATTTATCTCTGCTCGATTCAAGCATTCTGCTAAAATGGAAAATACGTCTTACAAAGTCAACTCCCAGATATCCGCAATGCAACGGACAGGCAGAAACTATCAACAAAACCATCCGTGACGGACTCAAGAAACGCCTTGACGCCAAGAAGGGGCGATGAGCAGAGGAGCTCGAAGGAGTTCTTTGGTCGCATCGTACAACCCAAGACGGCTACGGTGAAACTCCATTCGCCTCGCTACGAACGGAATGTATGATCCCCGCGAAGTAGAATTCCCGAGTACGGAGAAGATTCCTCCCCGAAAGAGAGGATTTAAACGACCCTATGATGCTGGACAATCTCGATCTCATCAATGAACGCCGCGACCAGGCACTCATTCGAATCCAGAATTACCAGCACGCTGCTGCAAGGTACGCCATCGCAGGTTCAAAGAAGGCGATTTAGTCTTACGCAAAGTCTTCCAAAACACCAACTAAACGCAGGAAAATTAGGAGCAAACCGGGAAGGACCGCATAAAGTCATAAAAGTAGTCCGACCAGGTTCATACCAAATCGCAAACATGCAAGACGCCAAAATCCCGAACTTGAATGCGATGCACCTCAAAAAATACTACCACTAAACGATAAAACGTGGTACAAAAGAACTACGAGATGGCTTGATCCCTAGACAAGGGTACGTAGGCAACTCGCCAACCGGCGGATTCAGCTATCCCCCAATTTAAAAGGGGAGTGGGTACGATACTCAGATACTCCCACAAATTTCAAGACTCTAAAATTTTCAAACTTTTTCACGACTTTTTCAAAATCAGCTAAACGCCACAACAACGGATCTAGTATCCACTAAGCAATTATCACATCCAAAACAAACCCGGATGGCCAACACTTCACGGCACCGTGAATGTAGACGCTTCTCCCTGGTCAAACTTACGCGACCCTTGGTCCCGCGTCCAAACGGAAACAACAGTTTTCTGGCTGCTAACATTCAAAAGACATCCCCAAAGCCCGCAAGCGCTTCAACACGAGATGCATAAGGAAAAATCAACTTTAGCATCATAGACGCCGCTAACGCCAAGGACATTCTTTTCAGAAAACATTGCAGACGAAATCTTCGCCTCTGAACATACAAACGCACCTCAAAACGTATCATTTCGTTGTTGCTGATCACAACAAACTAACTCTAACGCCCTAAACAGACAAATAGTCAGCCTCTTCAAGGGTAGCTCTCTTACATCCGACAAGGATAAACATAGCGCTATACAAGAAATCCAAAATTTTGGTCTAGCTCTTCGTGAAGGAAGTAGCTCGACTCACTTCAAACAAATCATATAAGCCGACAACAATTCATGGATTTTAAACGGTACGAGTCAGGTTAAAATCGCAAAGGCAAAACGAAGCCGATTTGTCATCGCAAAGCCTCAGTCCGAGTAAACCTAGGTCTTGCCCTAAACCAAGCCACGCTGGATCTTGACATCTCACAGACATAGTATGGTATATGAGATCCAAAATTTGTCTCTTCACTTAAGCCTATTCGCTTTCACGAAGTTTTCAGAATCGGTAAACCGCTGAAAATCTCGCTTTATGCAGCAATATGTACGGTGATCATCGGGAACTAGGAATGAGACGACAACTCACACCTCTTTCTCATACTTAAAAAACTGAAGTTCATAAATAATCGAAAACGCTTCATAGATTGAGACTGCCAAATTCAAACAAAACCCCAAAAGAGGGCAGGGATTCAAGCCACCAACGCCAGTCCCGAATACATCATGGCCTCTTAATGGCCGAGACATAAAAAAAACGAAATCTCAGAAGGATTGATAAACCTAGACGCCCAGAGCGCCATCTTCATCCTCACTCATGATCGATAGCCCGCCACGCCCTCGGCAGATCGCCATTACTCCGCCTCGTCCGCCAACCTCGCGATCTTCTCCTGTGCACTCCTGATCTTCTGAGTCTTCGGAGGTCGGAGCAAAGGTGCATTCGCTTGCAGGCCGCAAGGATTGAATCAAAATCTCCTCGTGGTCGCCCACTCTCCTTACAGACGATAATCCTGGCTTCCTCCAAATCCAAAGACGGGCCTCGCTCCTCGGCAACTCGAGCTCATTCAAACTCCCTTCGATCCCCGCTAAAGCCAAGTCCTTCATGGATGGCTATCAAGGACTCAAACAGGATGGCCATCCTCGCCGACGACCAAAGAAGTCGCCGCTGGCATCGGCAACCTCCGAGGATCTACACGCTCGCCTCCTCGTGAGCCTGAACCTTCTCCCCGAAGACGGGCGGACTTCCGAGGATTTACTCTCTTCTTCACCTTGAGTAACGAACTCGCGGTCTTCCCAAGGTCGCCAAGATCGCTGATACGAACCTCGCTGGGACGCTCTGGCAGCATGGTGTCTCAACACTGCAATGCAGCCTTAGTACGCTTCAGCGCCTCGCAACGACTCAGCTTTTTCGATAATGACTTCCACCCCGACTCGCCAAGCATTCCGCCAATAATACACAAACTGCCCGCAAAAGGAAGGGAGGTATCATCGTAAAAAAACGGTGCAAGAATTGCAGATTAATTAAAATCAACCTTGAACGATGACGCGCCAACGCCTGAAGTTTGCTTTCCTCGCCGCACCCCCGCTTTTGTTCGACGCCACAGTTCTTGCCCTTTTGGCAACGGCATCGCACCAGCCGCTGGCAGTCCTAAGACAAGTTCCTCTTCGGGGAAGAGGTGCAGATTTGTTGGGTCAAAACGGTTATCTCGAAATCTACGGCTAAAGACCTTCCCGAAACTCAAAATATTTCCGCAAACGACTGACGAGGGAAAGATCGAACAACGAAAACTCCACGACGGCGAGACGCCTGGCCGGGCTGCACGCTGGACGCTGGTTGGCTCCATACCGGGCGCACTTCGCCTACGCCGGCGGCACACGGACGCTGGCTGGCCTGGCGCTGGCATCGGCCTGGCGCCGGGCGGCACTGGCCACGCAGGCCTGATGTCTTGCATATTTACATGTTTTAGCTATCATATCTTATGCATTTTTCTCATTTAGATTAGGCATTAGGCATCTTTAGGCTCATTTTGCATTCATAAGTCCCTATTAGGTGTTGGAGCACACTTTGGAGATATTGAAGATGTTTGGGAGTTTTGTGATGAAAAGAAGGGTTTAAAGATGAACATGGACAGAGGCCTTAGGAATACCTTCTGATGCTAATATTTGGTGGAGACATGGCATTCTGAGTTAGCTTTCCAATGGAAGTGGTTTCAAGACATTTGGAGCCATATTGGAGGAGTTATGATCAATTGAGTGGAAGCATGTCAAGCAACCCGGGTGAGCACACCCGAGGCCAACCATCAAACCTCGCCTGGACAAGCTCAGGACGCCAGGACGACCCGGGACAAGCACCGCACGTCCTGATTGTGCTGAACGCCAGAACGGACGCCGTCCATACCACCCGAGCACAAGGACCCGCGACGGAACGAGGGACTGGCATGCGGCCTGGCACACGCTGGTTGCACTGCCCGCACGGGAAGGAGGCACGAACGCGACGCCGCCTGGCACACGGGTTGCACTGCCAGCACGGGAAGGAGGCACGAACGCACGCCGCCTGGCACACGCGGGTTGCACTGCCCGCACGGGAAGGAGGCACGAACGCGACGCTGCCTGGCACCCGGACGCCCACCCAGCCACCACTACCCGCATGAGGAGATGGACGAACACCAGGACACCCGGCTGGTCACACCCGCCATGGACCAGTCCAGCCTGCCCGGTGTCCCACCCCTTCCTTTCTTCCTAGCTTCTCATTGGTTGAAAATCAAGTTGGCCAAGGACCTTTTAGTAATTTTATTTTATGTTTTAAGGGTTTCCAAGCCCCATATAAATACTCTTGTATCCCCTTTGAGGGACTTATCTCATTTTCTATCTAAGAACACATAAACCTCTTGAGTAAAGTTTCATCTTGATTCATAATCTCATCTTGTCTTTGTGTTCTTGATTGTTTGATTTCATATCCTTTCTTTCTCTATATGTTTAAGCTTGAATCTATCATGGATTTAAGAGTAAGCATGTGGATTAGTGAGTAGATCCTTCTAAGATCCATGGGTTAGGGTGATAGAGAGTGATTAAGTTAGATCCAAGGTGTCTATTGTTAGATCTATCATTTCCTTGCATAGATTTGGTGTTTTTAAAGCTATATTTGAGTTGGCCTCTCAAGCATAGAGCTATAGGCATTTCATGCCCGAAGGTGTTCTATGAAATGCCTGAACCAACTCATCTATGCTTTTAGCTTGCTTTGCCTAAGGGATTAGTTGTCAAAGGAGCTAGGATTGCTATTAGACTCATTCTCCATGTTTGCTTTGATCATTACAGCCAAAGGGATTTGGTGTACTTGGGTGATCATTGCAAAAGAGCATTCATCTAGGGATGAGCTTGCTTAGTTTTGTTGTCTAGGCATAAGGATTAGATTGATTGAAAAGTTAGCATCTTGGATTGAAGCTTAATCATTTGATATCAAGTCCCTATACCCATGGGTCTCACTCTCCTCATAAGAAAGAAAGTTCAATCTTTTATTGCATTTTTAATATTGTCTTAGTTTCTCAATCATCCTCTCATCTTGATAGACTTAGATTAAGCATGAACTTGCATTCCCTTTGCATTAGAATCTCTTAGAATTGGATTGACATCTTGTATTCTACAACATTTGATTAGGACCTGAAAAGGCCTGTCATCAAATTGGCCAAGTTCTAAGTTGATTTTGACATTGGGATTTAGTTATTTGCTTGAGACTAAGTCATTTTTCTTTTATTGTATCTTGTGATATTGGTTCTTGCCTCTTCTATCTTTGACTTTCAGGTGTATGATCACAAGAAGCAGAGGGCATCCAACTTGGTTCCTACTGTTGAAGAGATTGCTGCACTTGAGAGGGAGATAGCTAGACAAAGAAGAGAAGTAGAGCAACAGGCTCATCTTCAAAGGTTGGGGTTTGAGATGGAGAATCTGCCTCAAGATGGTAATGTCCAAGGGACAATGGTCCAAGAGCTGACAATCCTAGACCACCACGCCAGCCACATCACCAACCACGCCAAGCAAGAGCCATTGGAGCCTATGACCAACCTCACATTCATGGTCATAGGTTGGGAATCAGAGCACCAGCTGTGGAGAACAACAACTTTGAGATCAAATCAGGGCTGCTGCATTTGATTGAGAACAACAAGTTCCATGGCCTTGCTGTGGAGGATCCCCTTGATCACTTGGACACATTTGATAGCTACTGTAGCTTGTCCAAGATTAATGGAGTCTCTGAAGATGCTTTCAAGCTGAGGTTGTTTCCATTCTCTTTGGGAGACAAGGCACATCTATGGGAGAAGGCTGTTCCAAGTGACTCTATCACTACTTGGAATGAGTGCAAGAGAGCATTCCTAGAGAAATTCTTTCTACCTCAAGAACAGCCAAGATCAGAAATGAGATCTCTAGCTTTCAGCAGAAGAACCTTGAGAGCTTTAGTGAAGCATGGGAGAGGTTCAAGGGCTATTGGTCTCAATGCCCACATCATGGCTTCACCAAGGAGAGTTTGCTTAGTACCTTCTACAGAGGTGCTCTACCAGAGTTCAGGAGCAGATTGGACACAGCCAGCAATGGGTTCTTCTTGGGCAGAACTGAGCAGGATGCTGAGGAGCTGGTGGAGAACATGGCCAGGAGTGACTCAGTCTACAGTGAGGAGCATGATAGGGCCAACAGAGGCACTGATGAAGATGATCAGCACACAAGAAAGACCCTGAAGTCTCTCCAAGAAAAGTTGGACAAGCTTCTTGTAGAGAAGGCTAAGCAAGAGCAGCTTAACTCCATTGGGAACCAGCAACAGAAACAGCCTGCTAGACTACTGAAGTTCATGGTGTAGAAGGTCAAGAGGAGCTGTGCTTCATCAATTCTAATGGCACATGGTATAGGAAAGAGCCCAACTTCCAATACCAAAACAACTACCAGCAAAGACCTTACTACAACAATCACCAAGGAGGTTACCAAGCAAACCAGCCTACTCAGCCCCAAGGAAGCTCTTCTCCAGCTCAGGCTCCAAGTTCAAATTTGGAGTCCATGTTCAAGCAACTCTTAGAAGCTCAAGAAAGAAATGCTAAGACCATTGGTGATGAGTTCAAGAACATCCATGCTAAGATTGATGGAACCTATTCTGACCTCAACAACAAGTACATGCAACTTGCCTCTCACCTCAAAGCTTTGGAGAGCCAAGTTGCATCCATGTCTTCATCCTCCAAGAATCCAATGGGATCTCTACCAGGAAACCAGAGAAGAACCCTAAGGACACTTGCAATGTTATCATCTCCACTTCTTCAGGGATTGCATTGAGTGATCATAAGAATGATGTTGATGAGATTGAGAGGCTAGTGCTTGGAAATCAGATTGAAAATGATAAGAGACTGGTTGTGGCCACAGCTGAAGCTAGAGTTGTGAAGAGAGCTGATAAGAAGGTTCAAGGAAGGATTGATGAGCCTAAGGTTGAGACACAAGTTGAGAAGAGTGCTAACCCCAAGCTGAAAGAAGTGAAGGAAGAAGACAATGAGGTTGAGCTATCACCATATGATAAGCTCCCTTACCCTCAAAGGTTCCTCACCAAAGCTCAGAAAAAGTGGTCTCCAAATTCAGAAAAGACCTCAGTGATATTGGAGTCAAGCTTCCAGAGATCAGCAATATGCATGCTGCTCATGTCCAAATGATGCTCATAAAGGACATTCTCACCCACCAAGCTGAAGTGGCTGAACTTTTGGACATCTCACTTCTGAAGATTGATCCACCAATCCCTCCCAAGTCCCTCCCTAAGCTTGAGTCTCAAGGGAAGTTCACATTGTCTTGCTCTCTTGGTAAACTAACTATGGATGATGCTCTTGTTGATAGTGGAGCTAGTGTGAATGTCATCTCCTTGGATATGGTGCAGAATATTGGGATTGAAAGCATGGAAACAGATACTCCTCCTCTCACCTTTGGGGATTCCTCTTCTACAACCCCACTTGGCATAATCAAGGACTTTCCCTTGAAGATTGATCCTGCACCATACCTATTGACCTCACTGTTTTGAAGATGACATCTGAAGAAAGAGTCCCTTTGATCCTTGGCACTCCTTTCCTCACAACAGTTGGAGCTTGCATTGACTTTCCCAACAAGAAGGTCACCCTCATGCATGTCAACAAAGCTGTCTCCTACCCTCTCCAACCTCCAATGGAATCAGACTATTGTGGGACAATAACTCGTGATGCACAAGCTGTTGAGAAGCCCCAAGATGAAGAGGTTGTTGGTAAGAAAGAAGGTCTTGATGGAGAGTGTTCTAAGGAGTTGTGTGTTGAGCACTTGGAAAGTGCTAAAAGAGAGGGATGGGTGGAGCCTCAAAGGCCACTCATGGCAAGAAGAAGATAGTGAAAGAGCCTCATCCTCCACCTCTTGATTTGCTCACACACTCTCACTCTCCATCCAAAGAAGCTCAAGGATGGAGCCATTGAGTACAAGATCAAGCATAAGGGCAGGTCCACACCATTCTCAAGTGCTAGAGCCATCATCACTCCTCAGCTCCAAGATGACCTTATCAAGCTTCAAGAGCTTCTCTCTCAAGTCCTCACCATCACACTTGAAGGTGGGAAGGATCCTCCTTCTCACTAGTCAAAGAGAAAAGGTAGTCAAGCTAAGTGACTCAAAACAAGCTCACTTGGGAGGAAGTCCCATGGTTATCCTTGTATATAGCTTTTCAATTTCAATTTCCTTTTAAGTTTTAATAAAAGTGGTCAAGATTTTCAGGTTTTTCCAAGCACTAGAGGAGAGAAGAAAGGTGGTCAACCACCTAAGCCCCATGATCCATGTAGCAGCCTCCTCTAGTTGCATGAACCAAGCCAGCTTCTAGTCATGCCACAAGCACCATGCCCAACTCTCCTTGTGTGGTATTACTCCAACCCTTTTGTATATACATTTGATTTTGTTGTTGAGGTACCTCTTACTCTCTTACTCACACAAGAGACTGTGTGATTTAAGTGTGGGGGAGGTACCGGATATTTGATCATGTTTGCTTTGTGATTTTGAGTCTCATGCATTGCATTGTACAATCATAAGTGCATAGAAAATCTAAAAATTTTAAATTTTGAATCATGTAGATTGCATCACTTGCATCCTTAGATTGAGTCTAGAGCATATAGGATGCATTCATTTGCATATGGAGCATTGCCTTGTAAAGAACACTCGTTTGCACTGAATTTGACACCCTAGTTAAACATATCAAGTAGCTTAAGCATCTTTTGAAAAGCTTGCATGCTTTGAGCCTTGAAAACTCTTCTTGAAACTTGCTTGCTTGCTTGATATTGGCATTGTTCTTAAGACCAGCTCCATCCTGAACTTAGACTTGAATGAACTTAATCTCTCTTGCATATGGGCATTTGCATACTTGATCATGGATCTCATACACATTTGGGTTATCTTTTTCCATTGTACCACCCTTTGTTAACCCAAATGGCACTCCTTACCCTTGAACCCTATCCATTCTTTGAAGCCTACATTGATTTGCTTGAGTGAGGCCTCTTTGATAGCTTGTCATGTGCAAAATCTTGAGAGTATTGGGAGCGACATGGATTTGTTCTCATCTCTTGCTAGCATAGGGTCATCATTTGAGCTAGCTTCTAGGATGGTGAGAAGTGCTTGTTACCTAATTGTTTACATTTTGGGTTTGGGGATGTGGCAAAGTTGAGATTGATGAACAAAAGTTTTGATAAAGAAAAGCCCTAGGGACCTAGAAATAAAAAAAAATGAATGAAAAGCTCTTAGTTGAAGTCTTTGACCTTCCCCCTCATGCATATATAAAAAAAAAGAGAAAAAGAAAAGAAAAGAAAAGAAAAGAAAAAGAAAAAGAAAAAAAAAGATTCAATAAGATAGTGGGGAAGGAAAGATTTAAGAGTTAGAGTTTAGAATGTGAATAGAGGTCCTTAGAGGTAGCATCATGAGAAAGAAAATGTTCATTGGGTGAGTGATGTGAGTATGTTTTCATTTTGGGTTATGGGATGAATTAAGAGGGGTGTAGAACTTGTAATCACTTAGGATTTGGGTAGAATGATGAGGATGGATCCATGTATGCATGAATTGCTCCTAGTCTTAGATAAATTTTGCATAATGATCAAGCTCCTTGATTTTTGAGTGATTGCCACCTTGAAATGATGCATTGAACCCTCCTTTTCATCCATATTAGACCATTTGATCACCTAGCCAAATGATTGAGATCATGTGCCCATTTGTGAGACTTCACCTGTGTGTGTGTGTGTGAATCAATGTGAGGGCTGGTTAAGAGAACATGTTGGTTGATAGGCATTGCATCTTGTGTAGAGGCATAAGAGTCATTGATAGGCCTTGTGAAGCTAGAGCATAATAAGAAAGTTTTGCTCATGCTATTTGCTATGTTTCTTTAGGATGTCAGGTTGAGTGCTATGAGTGTTTCCTGTGGCTTTGTTCCCATCCTTGCATCCACCCCTTGTGTTTGAAAAGTTTACTTGAGGACAAGCAAAGGTCTAGTGTGGGGAGTTGATGTCTTGCATATTTACATGTTTTTAGCTATCATATCTTATGCATTTTTGCTCATTTAGATTAGGCATTAGGCATCTTTAGGCTCATTTTGCATTCATAAGTCCCTATTAGGTGTTGGAGCACACTTTGGAGATATTGAAGATGTTTGGGAGTTTTGTGATGAAAAGAAGGGTTTAAAGATGAACATGGACAGAGGCCTTAGGAATACCTTCTGATGCTAATATTTGGTGGAGACATGGCATTCTGAGTTAGCTTTCCAATGGAAGTGGTTTCAAGACATTTGGAGCCATATTGGAGGAGTTATGATCAATTGAGTGGAAGCATGTCAAGCAACCGGGTGAGCACACCCGAGGCCAACCATCAAACCTCGCCTGGACAAGCTCAGGACGCGGCCAGGACGACCGGGACAAGCACCCGACGTCCTGATTGTGCTGAACGCCTAGAACGGACGCGGTCCATACCACCCGAGCACAAGGACCCGCACGGGAACGAGGGACTGGCATGCCTGGCACACGCTGGTTGCACTGCCCGCACGGAAGGAGGCACGAACGCGACGCTGCCTGGCACACGCGGGTTGCACTGCCCGCACGGGAAGGAGGCACGAACGCAGCGCCTGGCACACGCTGGTTGCACTGCCCGCGACGGGAAGGAGGCACGAACGACGCTGCCTGGCACCCGGACGCCCACCCAGCCACCACTACCCGCTGCATGAGGAGATGGACGAACACCAGGACACCCGGCTGGTCACACCCGCCATGGACCAGTCCAGCCTGCCCGGGTGTCCCACCCCCTTCCTTTCCTCCTAGCTTCTCATTGGTTGAAAATCAAGTTGGCCAAGGACCTTTTAGTAATTTTATTTTATGTTTTAAGGGTTTCCAAGCCCCATATAAATACTCTTGTATCCCCTTTGAGGGACTTATCTCATTTTCTATCTAAGAACACATAAACCTCTTGAGTAAAGTTTCATCTTGATTCATAATCTCATCTTGTCTTTGTGTTCTTGATTGTTTGATTTCATATCCTTTCTCTCTATATGTTTAAGCTTGAATCTATCATGGGTTTAAGAGTAAGCATGTGGATTAGTGAGTAGATCCTTCTAAGATCCATGGGTTAGGGTGATAGAGAGTGATTAAGTTAGATCCAAGGTGTCTATTGTTAGATCTATCATTTCCTTGCATAGATTTGGTGTTTTTAAAGCTATATTTGAGTTGGCCTCTCAAGAGAGCTATAGGCATTTCATGCCCGGAAGGTGTTCTATGAAATGCCTGAACCAACTCATCTATGCTTTTAGCTTGCTTTGCCTAAGGGATTAGTTGTCAAAGGAGCTAGGATTGCTATTAGACTCATTCTCCATGTTTGCTTTGATCATTACAGCCAAAGGGATTTGGTGTACTTGGGTGATCATTGCAAAAGAGCATTCATCTAGGGATAGAGCTTGCTTAGTTTTGTTGTCTAGGCATAAGGATTAGATTGATTGAAAAGTTAGCATCTTGGATTGAAGCTTAATCATTTGATATCAAGTCCCTATACCCATGGGTCTCACTCTCCTCATAAGAAAGAAAGTTCAATCTTTTATTGCATTTTAATATTGTCTTAGTTTCTCAATCATCCTCTCATCTTGATAGACTTAGATTAAGCATGAACTTGCATTCCCTTTGCATTAGAATCTCTTAGAATTGGATTGACATCTTGTATTCTACAACATTTGATTAGGACCTGAAAAGGCCTGTCATCACTCGCCGCACCCGCCTGCCGGCGGCACTCCATCGCGCTGTCGCCTGGCGTCGGTCCACGCCCTCGCCCCGTCTCGGTCCTATCGTGTTCGGTTCATTCCCTTTAGCTTGTTTGATCAGCCCGTGAGTTTGGTCCAATCAGGCTATGGCGGTTTACCCGATTCTAAGACATCGGATAAACATCAAGTCATCGAAGATAAAGGAAAACTCGGAGATAATTACAAAGACCGCGAAAATGGAACCATTTCGAAGAGATAAGCTCAGCCCAAAGGCGAGGCCCATCACCCTAAGGCAAACCGACCAGAGGTGGGTATATAAGGAGAGCAAGAGCAGAAGAGAAAGGCATCCCAAAATCCGAGAATTAGACTTAGAGCATCCTGCTAGCTTGAAACTAGGTTTAGGTAGTTAGACTAGCGGAGCAAGGCTTAGGGACGCTTGGCTCATGACTCTATCTTTTTTTCAAATCGCAACTCTCTTTGTCTTCGGAGAATCCTTGTACTCGCTTTCAATTATCTAATAAACGCCGCAAATAATTCAATTTCTATTTTTGTCCGTTTACTTTGTCGATTTCGCGGTGGCAACGCCAGAATCCGGACCTTCGTGGAAAGTCGGGTTCACTTGGCTTTCCTCCGCAATCTTATTTATCGAAAATTGACGGTGTGAATTTCGGTTCCCACAGCTTACGCTAGAAGGAGGGGGACGGATTCTCTAACTCAAAACCATCGATCGATCAAAGTTCAGTATGACTTCTTCGCCAGCCCGCAACATCGTGATCTTTCGAGGATCGAGCAACGCCCGCACGGTCAAACCTCACAACGATCTCCTCGTAATAGAACTCACGATCCAGGACATTGACGTAGCAAGGGTATTAGTCGACCGGGTGCTCGGCCAATATCATCTACAAAAACACCCTCGAGGAGGTGGATGCGACCTAGGCATCCTTACGGATGACCCCAGCCCATTCGGACTCTCGAGAAATTATGACCCTCGGCTCAACTAACCTCCTAGTCAAAGCCGGGAGCGTCGCCAAGAACACGGAATTCCTAGTGATCAATAGTCCAACATCCTACAATGCGATAGTTGGAACTCCCTGGCTAAACTCCATGAGAGCGATCCCATCAACATTCCACCTATGCCTCAAGTTCCCAACGCTTTCGATCGAGACAATACATGGTAGTCACGAGCAGCGATCTACCCGCCACCGAACTAAAACGGAAAATTCTGAAATCAAACTTCTCGGAAAAGCAACGGTTAACAATTCACCGGAGACCTTCTGGCAGTCCCAAAGAGCCGAGGCCCTGAAGGGAAGCATGAACCAACCTGCGAACCGGTGGTTTCAATCTGTCTCGACGATTCTTTCCGAACGGTGTGTCGAGATCGAGCTAACCTCCGCGAACCGATGAAAGCAGAGCTCATCGCATGCCTCAAAAAGAACGTTCGCGTGGGCTGCAGGATATGCGAGGAATCGACATTAGCGTAACATGTCACGAACTTAACATCGACCCAACTCACAAACCCGAAAACAAAAGACGAAAGTTGGGACTCGAGCGCCACCGCAGTCAATGAGGAAGTCGAAAGACTCCTCAAAGTAGGGTCGATAACAGAAGTCAGGTATCCGACTGGCTCGCCAACCCCGCCATGGTAAAAAGAAAACGGCAAATGGCGGGTCTGTGTCGATTTCACGGATCTGAATAAAGCCTGCCAAAGGATTGCTTCCCGCTCCCACACATTGACCGGCTGGTCGAAACAACCGCGGAAACAAGCTTCGTCATTCATGGACGCGGGTACAATCAGATCATGATGAATCCCGACGATCGAAAAACTGCGTCATCACAGACCGCTGAACGTATTTATAAGGTAATGCCTTCGGTCTTAAAACGCAGGTGCAACATATCAGCGACTCGTCAACAAAATGTTTGCCAACAGCTCGGCAAAACTATGGAAGTATACATCGATGATATGCTCGTAAAATCTCTTTGACGAACACGCATCACATAGCCCACTAGAGGAATGTTTTGCACGACTCAACCAGCATAACATGAAACTCAACCCGCAAAATGTAGATTCGCAGTGGCATCGAGAATTCCTCGATACCTCAGAACGTATCGCGAATCGAGGCCAACCCAAAACAAATCGACGCGACTGATAGAAATGGTCTCCCGAGAACCAAGCCGAAGTCCAGAGGCTAACCGAAGAGTCGCGGTTGAACCGCTTTCATCTCACGCCCACGGATAAGCCTACCGCTTTACGAGACATTGAAGGGAAACAAGAAGTTCGAATGGTCCGAGCAATGTGAAAAGCTTTCCAGCAATTGAAACATTACTGGCCACTCCACCATCCTCGCGAAAACCGGTGGAAGGTGAACCTTTTTTCTTTATATCGCAGTTTCAACGGCGTCAGTGGTGTCTTGATACGAAGAACGCCGCTTAACAAAACCAATATTTTACGTAGCAAGACGTTACTGGATGGAAACTCGATACTCTCTAATGGAAAATTAGCATTCGCTGTCATAACCTCGCAAGAAAACTAAGACCATATTTCCAGTCTCAGCTATAGTGGTTCTCACCCGTTCCCGCTACGGATAATCCTGCATAGTCCAAGTCAATCCGGAGGCTCGCAATGGGCAATCGAACTGAGTGAGTACGACGTCAATACCGCCCAAGACGCGCAAAGTCCCATACTGGCGGATTTCTTGGTAGAATTACCCACTAGAGACATGACTAACGAGGAACCAAACTCAACTTGGGTCCTCCACGACGGATCTTCATCCAAACAAGGATCCGAATCGAATACGGCTCACCTCTCCTAACGGGAAATCCTAGAACAGTCTCTTCCATTGGCTTTTCACGCTTCAAACAATGAGGCAGAATAAGCACTCGTCGCAGGATTGGCTGGCCCATGGGTTAAAATCCGTAATATTCACGCCTCGCGATTCTCAGTTAGTCGCCAATCAATACAGCTGGAGAATATGAGGCGAGAGACTAAAGGATGGACGATATCTAAAACTCGCCCAAGAACTGGACTCAAAATTTCGATCAGTTCGCCTCGACCAGAATTCCTCGCCGAAAACGCCAGGCTGACGCCTTGCGCCCTCGCCCAAGCTCAGATCCAGGCTCCAAAGAGTAATCCCGGCGAATTCATCGAAAGCATCCAGCATCGACCACCAGTGGTCGTCAATCTAATCCAAGACGAGATTGAAGATGCGGAAGAAGTCGAGGATCAGCCGAAGCGGATGTGAACCCACCAAGTATGGCTGGCGACAGCCCTTGGTTAGAACCAATCCGAGCCTATATCGTGAATGGAACCTTACCCGCCGAAAATGGGCGCCCGTAAAGTAAAACCTGCTGCACGGTATGTCACGATAGAGGGAGAAATTTATAAGTGGTGTTTCTCTGGTCCTCTCATGGCATGCGAGAAGGGGAAGACAGGAAGAATCATGAAGGAGGTCCATTCGGATCATGGAAATCATTCTCGGCGGAAGATCTTCGCTTAAAATCAAACGCCACGGTTATTACTGGCCAACCATGGTAAAGATCGCGAAATTCCCCGAAGTGCAAAATGCCAAAGGCATGCTCCAACAATCCATCAACCCGGAGATCCTCTCCTCGATCTCGCCCCTATCCTTTCATGCGATGGTCCATGGACATCGCCGACCTATGCACCCATCAAAACAAAAACGCCCTCCTAGTCCTACGGATTTCTTTTCCAAATGGGTAGAAGCGAATCCCACGCAAGTATCAAGGACACACAAGTCGAGAACTTCGCCTGGAAACATATCATAACTAGACATGGGGTCCCGCATTTAAATCGTAACAGATAATGGATCTCAATTTATCTCTACTCGATTAAGCATTCTGCTAAAATGGAAAATAATGACTTACAAAGTCAACTCCCCGATATCCCAATGCAATGGACAGGCAGAAACCATCAACAAAACCGGCCCTGACGGACTCAAGAAACGCTTAGCGCCAAGAAGGCGATGGGCGAGGATCAAGGAGTTCTTTGGTCGATCAGACAACCCCAAGACGGGCTACCGGTGAAACTCCATTCGCCTCGCTTAATGAACGGAATGTATGATCCGCGAAGTAGAATTCCCGAGTAATGAGAAGATTCCTCCCCTAAAAGAGAGGATTTAAACGACGCTATGATGCTGGACAATCTCGACTCATCAATGAGCGCGCGACCAGGCACTCATTCAATCCAGAATTACCAGCACGCCGTCGCAAGGTACTACAACTCAAACGCGCGCCATCGCAGGTTCAAAGAAGGCGATTTAGTCTTACGAAAGTCTTCCAAAACACTGCCAACGTAAACGCAGGAAAACCGGGAGCAAACCGGAAGGACCGCATAAAGTCATAAAAGTAGTCCCACCAGGCTCATACCAAATCGCAAACATGCAAGACGCCAAAATCCCGAACTGGAATGCGATGCACCAAAAAATACTACCACTAAACGATAAAAAGCTGGTACAAAAGAACTACGATGGCTTGATCCCTAGACAAGGTACGAGGCAACTCGCCAATCGGCGGATTCAGCTATCCCCAATTTAAAAGGGGAGTGGGTACGATATCAGATAATACTCCCACAAATTTCAAGACTCTAAGATTTTCAAACTTTTCACGACTTTTTCAAAATCAGCCGACGGCCACAACAGCGATCTAGTGTCCACTAAGCGCATTATCACATCCAAAACAAATCCCGGATGGCCAACACTTCACGAGGCATTGTGAATGTGGACGCCTCTCGGTCAAACTTACGACTTCTTGGTCCCGCGGCCCAAAACGGAAACGACAGTTTTCGCTGCTAACATTCGCAAAAGACATCCCCAAAGCCCGCAAACGTTTCAACACGAAGATGCGGCATAAGGAAAAATCAACCTTCAGATCATGGACGCCGCTAACGCTTTGAAGGACTTTTCAAAAACATTGCATCTAAATCTTCGCTCTAAACATACAAACGCACCTCAAAACGGTATCATTTCGTTGTTGCTGATCACAACAAACGAACTCTAACGCCCTAAATGACAATAGCCACTTCTTCGAGGTAGGCTCTTTACATCCGACAAGGATAAACATAGCGCGCTATACAAGAAATCCAAAATTTTGGTCTAGCTCTTCGTAAAGGAAGTAGCTCGACTCACGCCAAAACAAATCATATAAGCCGACAACAATTCGCTGGATTTTAAACGGTAACGAAAGGTTAAAATCGCGAAACAGTAAACGAAAGCCGATTTGTCATCGCAAAGCCTCAGTCCGAGAGTAAACCTAGGTCTTGCCCTAAACCCAGCCACGCTGGATCTTGACATCTCACAGACATAGTATGGTATACGAGATCCAAAAATTTGTCTCTTCACTTAAGCCTATTCGCTTACCGAAGTTTTTCGCAGAATCCAGAACCGCTGAAAATCTCGCTTTATGACAATATGTACGGTGATCATCGGGAACTAGGAATGAGACGACAACTCACACCTCTTTCTACTTCAAAAAAAAAACTGAAGTTCATAAATAATCGAAAACGCCATAGATTGAGACTGCTGAAATTCAAACAAAACCCCATAAAGGGGCGGGATTCGGCCACCAACGCCAGTCCCGAAATACATCATGGCCTCTTAAACGGCCGAAACACATAAAGAACGAAATCCCAGAAGGGATTGATAACCTAGACGCCCAGGAGGCCATCTTCATCCTCACTTCATACAGTGGACAGCCTCGCCACCTCCCTCCGTCGATCGCCACTACCCGCTTCGCCCGCGCCACCCTCGCATCTTCCCACGCCACCCTCCGATCTTCCGAAGTTTTCGGAGGTCGGAATAGGTGCATTCGGCTTGCAGACCGGCGAGGATCGAATCGAATTCTGTGGCCACCCACTTCCTTTACAGACGATAATCTGGCTTCCTCCAAGTCCAAAGACGGGCCTCGCTACCGGGCAACTCGAGCTCGTTCAGTCCCTCGATCCCCGCTAAAGCCAAGTCCTCTTACGGACAGCTATCAAGGACTCAAACAGGATGGCCATCCTCGCCGACGACATAGAAGTCGTCGCTGGCATCGCAACCTCCGAGGATCTACGCGCTCATCTCCTCGTGAGCCTGAACCTTCCTCGAAGACGGCGGACTTCCGAGGATTTACTCCTCTTCTCTTTCTTCACCTTGAGTAACGAGCTCGGTCTTCCTGTCGCTCAAGATCGCTGATACGAACCTCAAGCTGGGACGCCCGGGCATGGGTGTCCTCGACAGTTGCAATGCGGCCTTAGTACGCTTCAGCGCCTCGACGCACCTGTTCCTTCGATAGACGAATGACTTCCGACCGCGACTCGCCAAGCATTCCGCCGATCAGAGACACAAACTGTCCGCAAAAGGAAGGAGTAAGTATCATCGCAAAAAAAAAAAAATAAAAAAAAACGTGCAAGAATTACGGACAAAATCGAACCTTGGAACGATGACGCTTCAACGCTCCGGTGAGGTCGCCGCCGCGACCCCGCCTTTCGACATCGGGCTACCAGCTCTTGCCCCTTCCCTTTGGCAGCAGCGTTGCACCAGCCGCTGGCAGTCCTTAAGACGAAGTTCCCTTCAGCCGGAAGAAGTGCAGATTCTATCGCTATCTTCCTCGAGAT
>JAEACV010000757.1:0-42350 GCA_016432835.1 Brassica nigra | reverse complement strand
GCACAGGTTATTCCCCGATGACGATATCGAGAAATGGGGGCAATCTGTTGGGGAAAAATACTCGTCGTTTTCCTCCAGGCTCCAGTGCAGGACCCAGACCTCGGGTCCCCGCCAAAGAGTACCCCGGGTCCTCACCGAAAGGAACTCAAGAACCCATAAACATCCGATAAAGAGAACCTTCCATATTCAATATGGAAGAATCTCTTTACTCAGACCGACTAAAGGTAACCTAAGGACGACTATATAAGGCGAACCTAAACCCTAAAGCTTGGGATCGACTCATCAATATCAAAATACTTAGAGATTGGGACTTAGGCAACTAGAAGTTGGGTTTTATTCAAGCATCCTGTAATTTCTCGCTTTGCCTACCTAATAAAACATCTCTTCAAGTCTTTATCCCAAATCTCATCATCGGGAATTAAGCAAACTCGCTCAGTAGTCTCAAAAGGACCTGGCACGAAAATCTCCTGACACTAGGCTGCATCTGCTCCCGGTACTTGTTCGAACTCGTATTCTCGCCGGGGCCGAGGTCAGCCACTTCAGTTCCTATGCTGCTGCATTCTGCTTCCAGGAAGCCACTATCAGAATTAGGTGTGGATGTATTTGAATAGTGATCCAGTCACAGCTTTGCTACTTTCCACGCCTGGATAAGCAGTTTTATTGTGCTTCCCGACTTTTGCACTTATTGCCCCCGTATGTCACAAGATACTTTGCAATTTTCGTGACTGTGTCCCCTCAGATGTGTAGCATCGAAGCTTCAATACATGTACTTTTCATGTTTTGTACTTTTGGGGCTCCGATATTTCTATGGCTGTAGGCCTATACCGTGGTTTCTAGGTAGTTTTGACAGCATACTCAGGTTTGTGCAGACCATTCCTGCCTTTAAGTCTAATACCCATGGCCGGAACAGATGGTAAACTTGTCGACATTCTCCAGTGAGCATGGAGCTTTGATATGCTTCAATGAGCATGGAGTTCCTGATGATGAGGAGAAGATCGCGGCCTGAGCCAGCGAAATGGGTTGTAGACGTGCTGCAGTGAGCATATATCTACATCTAGTTGGTAGTAATCGCAGGGATTCGTCGGTTGTAAGCATCTCGATGAAGATGGTCTTCTACGCATGGAGCCTTGTCTTGGCGGCTGTAGAGATGATGAGCTCTGAGGATGAACGTGTTGACCTCCTTTCTTTAGGTTCAGAAACCTATATTTATAGTGGAGATCGCATCTCCTTTAGGATTTGGAAATATTCACCTTCTCCAAAGATAATAGAATATTTCCATTTGTCTTCAAGATGACCATATATATTGGAATACTTCCACTTTCTCTCGGATTAAGGAAGATGCTTTCTTGTCTAAGTTGGTTTCCTTATATTAAGGAAGATTTCCATTTATCCCAAGGCAGGAGAAATCATTCGCCTGGAAGCCGGAATCGAACGGAGGCGGACCCTGAAGCGGACCCTGACCTGGGGCAGGACCCTGACCCAGGGCAGGACTCTGACCCGAGGGCAGGAACCTGAAAGCTAGAAAAATCTCTTAATGGATTATTTTCCCCAATAGTTTGCACCTTATTTTCTGGTTTCATGTTTGAAGGCAGGAAATAACATGATTTTCTTCATAGGACGCCGGAGTTGCACCATGGTATCAGGTTCCATGTTAAATTTCGAGTATGTTGTCAAAAACGGTCACTTATTTAAATTAACGCTCAAAATATTCTCGAAGATAATTCTCGTAAAATTACTTAAACTAATATTTACTATAAAATTATTGAAAAGATTTTTCCAAGAAGGCCAAAACAAACTCCAATGGTTCGAGCATCAATCCATTCTCCGATGGTCGAGTACATCGTAACTTGTCTACTCACGACGTTGTTGGGGTCGAAAACTGTCACGACAAAGTTAGTATCGAAACATTCAATAAAACATACATCTCGATATCTTTACGAAAAAATATCAAAAATCGAATCCTTGCGAGGAACTCTACGATAAATCGTGTCTTCGTAAAACTCAATCACCAAACAAAAGATCAACAACGGCTAAGGCTCGCTCGATCATCGCAGCGCAACGGCATGCCGCTCCGGTCGCTATAGCGACTGATATCACTCAAATTACCCTAAGGAGTGACTTTACTCTTCAAATAAGAGGTTCAGTTGTAGTAATTCGTGGATCGAATCCACAGAGAGCTAGTGTACAAATAAGATGCAATCTTAGTGACTATGCTAGGTTGAAAATGGTTTAAAGTAAATTGGTTTTGAGTAATGGAAAGATTACTCAGTTGAAAGGTTTTGGTTTAGACAAAGAAAAGTAGTTAGATTCAGGGTAGGTATTCGTGAATTCAGGATTATATGCACTATAAATGCTAACAAGTTGCTTGCATGATATGTCGAGCAGCACTTATTAAATGAATCCATCAGCTCTCGCTAATATTAGACCATCTATTACTTAGATGCTAAATGGTTTTTATGGTCAGCTATATCATACAATGATCGATCGATTATTTGATAGGAATATCGACCGATACACCTCTATTACGCCGATCGATTACTCTATGGAGTATCGATCGATACGGCTCTAAGCAGAACTTATGCGAGTTGATACAATGCTCACCATGATCTTAGATCAGCTCATTGTTTCAAGAGGGTCATATATGTTTAGGATGTTGTCAGGAATTGTAATGAATGATTAATGCAATCCAGTTCATGTTCTAGGTAGCTAATCTAGAAAAGCATTAGTGAACAATCCTAACAATAAATATCACAACTATAGCAGATATAGGCTGGCTAATCCTCATATCCTATTTAAACCCTAAATCTAACTCTACTTTGACATGACTAAGTGATTCATAGTAACAAGGTAATAATAGGAGTTCATAGATCTATTTAGAGGAGTGAACACTTAAGTTCCAATCAAAAATCTCTTTGGATCTCTCCTCTAGATCAGAATCCTATAACCTTTGTTAAGAAGAACAAGTAAAGAACTGAATAGAACTTTATTGAGAACTTGCAAAGTAATGAAACAGTAAAAGAATTGAGTAGAAAAGATGGAGGTAAAAAGCTTGTTGATGTCTACGGTGCCAAAACACTTAGGCACATATAAATATGAGTTCATTAGGTTAAAAAACTTATCAGGGCAATCTTGTAAAATGTGATGTCGTGGCTTCCAAGTTCGGCCAGGTCTCAACCGTCAATAAACCGATCGATAGTATTGGGTGTACATCAACCGATTATGATCTCGATGTATAGTCCTTCTAAGAATGTGTTGATCGATAGCACAGAGTGTGCATCGATCGATGTTTAACTCGATGTCGACCTCTAGTCTGATCTTGAGTGAACTCTTCTTTAAGCTCCAAAAAGGCACCTAAAACATCACTTTTCTCCAAAATGCTCCTGAGCCTGAAAACATACCTAATAGACTCCAAACATAGATAATAGCTCATATACCATTGGAAAAACAAATCCATGGTATATCAACTCCCCAGACTTAACCTTTGCTTGTCCTCAAGCAAACACACAGCTTTCATGAAAGAGGTTTTGAAAAGCAGGAACTAAATCAAATTCAAACTTAGAATCATAACTCTACTTTGTTGCAAACCACATCTAAGAGTCTCAATCACGAAGCACATTATGCAATATCCTAGTTAAACAACCTTGATCATCTAGCCAACAACTTAGCAATCATGTCCGACTAACCCTCTACTGATTTTATTTCTGTACAAAAATAAAAGTGCAGGCTTTACCTTGGGAGTATCGATCACATGATGCAAGGTTGCTCAAAAGTATCTGACCTGCAGGTAAAAATTAGTTCCTATCCTCTCTCTCTACTATTTCTCTCCTAGTCATGTCTGCTTTCATTTGCAAGACACCAAGATTGGACAGGTTCCATGAATCAAGCCTTAATGGTTGTAGCCACCAAGTCCTGTTCACTTCTTTTTGACATATATCCTAGGATTCATTCCAAGCAAGTCTTGAAGGGAGTAACCACCAAGTCCTGTTCAATTCTTTACCTATAGAATTCTTATGAATGTAGTCTTGAGGGGGTAACCGCCAAGCCCTGTCAATTCCAACCTAAGTATTAACTAACTAGTCTAGAACATATATTTAAGCTTATTTTCGATTTTTTTTTAAACTGAATAAAATTAAATCTAAATTCGAAAATGAGAGAGAAGGTGATAAAATATCTACACAAGGCTTTACCTTCCATACTTGTTTGAAGCATCCGATCCCATGTATTCCAAGCCCCAAGACAAGCAGAGAATGTCAGGTTAGGTTGGAAATCAGCTTTGGTTCCTCCAGACAATCAATGAAAGCGTTGTCATAGCTGATAGGTCATCAACTTTAGCATCTATAGTACATTCTGCATCGACAAATCTAAGAATGGTGCCTAAAAGATTGGTTAGATAAAGAGTGAAAATTTAAAATTTCATTATCCCTTTGACTCAATAAAAACCATTTTGAAAACATTTTAGATGAAGTCAAAAGGTAAACAGCATCAGTAATCATCCCCCCCCAGACTTAAATCATACACTGTCCTCAGTGTATAACCAGTCCGGTGAAGGCGTAGGCAAAAATAAAATATACTGATATCGAAAAATTAGAACGAAATACCTGACCGTGATCCGTGATCGATCATGTTGAGTCGCCACGATCACTATTGTTTGGTGTATGTCGATCAATATCGACAGTGTCATGTCGGTCGATTTCAGTGTTAATCGTCTAGTCGTAACTACAAAGAAAAACAAATACGAAAAATAAAATCCTAAAGAGAAAAACTAAATGAAAAATTATCTAACAGTGGGTTGCCTCCCACTCAGCTTTGATTATAGTCATCTAGCTTGACTCTGGATGGAATGAGCTACTGAGGTGAAGTCCAGGTAGTTGTTGGGAAACAAGTATCCTCTCAGATCCTTCTTCTCACCGAACCATGAGTCAAATAAGCTTCTTGTGGCTTCATATTCTCTGGTTCGCTTCGTCTTTATCTCAATTAACTCATTATTGATCCTTTGAATCCTTTCTGCATGACCTTCAATGCCGAGCTCATGTCATCCTATGGGAACCGAAATTCACACCGTCGATTTTAATGAATAATAATGGAGGAAAGCAACGAAAACCCTACTTTCCTTGAGGTCCGGATTCTCTGCGAGAGCCAACGACAAGTGACCAAATAAATGTGGAAAAGGTTTTGTTAAGATTTGGGACTGGACCTTAAGAAAGGCTGCCCACGTACCCCTTTCGAGGATCAAGTCGGACGTAGTTCGGTTAGAAAGAATTGAACAAGAGATCGAACCGTCTGGGCGGGTTTGTCTAGGGTGAGCGTGGGTTATAGAAACAGGCATGTCGAGAATGATGCCTAGGGTTTCTAAGTGCCGAGCTCTAGAGTAAAAGAATTGTCCGATCCTTCCGCGAGGTGCGGAGATTTGCGAGCAGGAGGCGGCCAGACGTTCTAGGGCCTGCCTTGCTAGTCTAAGTGCCTAAATTATAAGTTCTATCAGCTAAAAGAAGCTCTCTAGGTCTCCAATCTCGGATCCCTTTCTCTTCTGCTCCAGCCCTCCTTATATAGTCGCTTTAGGTCGGCGGCCCGTTTAACCTTTCGCCTTTGGGCCCAAGTTTATCTCTTTTGGAAATATTCCATTTTCCGTCGATCTTCGTAGTTATCCTCGAGTATTGACATTTATTCGCGGAAATTTAGCATTTATCCTACTTCCATAAGTTAGGATAAATCGTCATAGCTCCTATTGGGCTTGGATCTTCAAAATCATATGTGAGTCCGTGGACACGCTTCAAACCCTCAAACGTTCATACGATTTCTCGGAAAGATTATCTTTTCCGCAAAATAAATCGTATAGCCAAAAAAATCGATGTTCGAGTCGATCGTCATTGTTTTACACGATACATTTTGAGGAAGAACCAACCTTCCTAGCTCTATTCGTAAAACTTCGAGGATAACTCCAATCGAGTTGAACCGAGGAACACTAGGTCAGTAGCTAAGGTGCTACGACTTCACGGGAGCCACGATGTGCGATATAAATCGGACGGGCTGGGAACAGGCTGGACGTGCCGGCGCCGGGGGCCAGGACATGGACGAGCTCGCACCAGCACCTGGGACCAGCACGGGTGCGCATGCGCCGGCGCCCGAGGCCAGCACGGGCGAGCCGACGCGCGCCTGGGACCAGCACGGGCGAGCCGGCTCCGGCGCCCGGGACCAACAGGCGAGCGCGCCGCCCTTAGGACCAGCATCGGGCCGGCGCCGGCGCCGAGACCAGCGCTGGCGAAGCCGGCGCCGCGCTGGACCAGCACGCAAGCCGGCGCCGGCACGGGCCAGCATCGGCGAGCGCCGGCCCGACCAGCAGGTGAGCGGCGCCGGCGCCCGGGAGGGCGAGCGGGCGCCGGCGCCCGGAACCAGTGCGGGCGAGCCGCCGCCAGCGCCCGTTTTGAAGATCTTGGCGAGGGCTTCGATTTGATATCTTGATCGTTTTCTGGTTCCTCACGGTTTGATAGATCGACCTCTTTGAAGTTCCGAGGCAGATTCTTTTGTGTTTAAGGTTTTTGTGGTGATCGAATCTTGACGCCCTTGGGCGAGCGGACCTTGATTGGTTGATCCGCCTTTTTTTTGTACTGATCTTCCCGGGGACTCTCGTCCGTGCACGCCCGTCTTCCGATCTTACTCTCAACAAGTGTTTCACGAAGAACCCATAAGTAAGTAAAAAATAATCTTAGCTGTTGATTTCAAGATAACTGTTTTCGACCCCAACAGAGAGTGGATATTCTAATTTGAGAAAATCTCGTATGACTTCTTTTCAAATCATACGAGACTATTTGTTTCGAGAAATACTTTCCAGAGACTTTTAGTCATTGATTCCGTCGTGACCGTTTTTGACTCCAACAGTTAGCCCCCCAGCTCGTTAGAACCTTCGAGATGTTCTTGCGAGCGGTAAGACATGTCAGGTATGATAGGCGAAATTAATGGTTGAAAGGCTCCGTTGAAAGTGGTAAGATTGGGGCTGCGCCTTTGGAAGGCTTCCTACGTACCCTTGTCGAAGGTATCAAGCCTTCCGTAGTTTGTTTTGGAGTTTAAGACCCTTATGACCTGTTTTCCAGCGAGACTTTATCGTCTAGTTATGTGTAGTGTAGAGAAATTTGAGCATGTTGCTGTTGATAGTATTTCTTATTGGACCTTTGTCGGCCGCAAGAGTAGCCTCGGAGGCTGTTTATTTTGTACAAAGCGAGATTTTTCGCAGTTTACTGATTTACGCCAAGGTTCGCGGAAACGGATAGACTTTAAGAGACAAGTTTGGGATCTCGTGATCGGGTGTTGATACTATGTCTCTGAGATGTTAAGTACCAGCAAGGCTGGGTTTAGGGCAAGACCTAGGTTTACTCGGGCTGAGGCTTGCGATGAAAAATCAGCCTTCATTTTGCCTGTTTGCGATTTTAACCTGACTCTGCACCGCTTTAAAATCCGCAGTGTTATCGGCTTATATGATTTGTCTGGGTACGAATCGAGCTACTTCCGCTAGAAAGTGCTAAACGAAATTTCGGTTTTCTTGTATAGCGCTATGTTATCCTTGTCAGATGTAAGAGAGCCTACCCTTTAAAGGCGCTATTGTCTGTTTAGACGTTAGAGTTCGTTTGTTGTGATCAGCAACAACGACATGATACCGCTTTGAAGGTGTGTTACAGTTTAGAGTTCCTGAGACGAATTTCGCTGAACGCTTTTGAGGAAAAAATATCCTTCGAGCGTTGGCGACGTCTCGCAGTGCCGAAGGTTGAGTTTTCCTTGTGCCGCACTTCGTTTGAAATGTTCGCGGGCTTGGAGATGTTTTGCAATTTTCGCAGCAAAAACTGTTGTCTCAGTTTTGAGCTGAATTGTTCGATTTTTGATCGAGGAATTAGGACCGAAGGGTCGCAGAATTTGTTCCAGGGAAGGAGCCGCCTTCCTCCACTGTGCTTCGAAGTGTTGGCCTCCGAGGGATTTATTTTATGTGTTTTTAAGAATGACTCGTATAGCTCTAGGAGCTTTGTTACAAATGTTTCTTTTCATGCCGTGTTTTACGGGGCATATAGAACTTAATCGATTGATGATAAGTTTAAATCTTCCGTTAACCATATGGTTGTTAGGACTGAGTTTTGGTATGAAGAATTTATCGTATGATTTTCCGATTCTGGGTTATACGACAAATTTCTTGCGTAATACACTTGGCGTTCTATGAACAAATCGTGGATTGTTGTTTTAGCCGTTAAGCGATTGGAGCAGTGGTCGCGCAGTAGTTTTGGATTGGCATGGAGGCTAGATTCAGCCGTATAGCCAAGGAAGTTGTTGGTAAACGATCAGACCATGACCCTTATTAAGGTCATGTTGTTTTACAATTGTCCTTAATGGGGATGCCGAATTCAGGTCCGGGCTTTACGGAAAGGCGTAGTTGGCCGAGGGCAAAATAGCGTTTGTCGAGATAGACATGCCAAGCATAGCGGAATTTTCTGAGTTATGGCTGATGGCTTTTAGAAACGATCTTCCACTTTAGGTCTCAGTTATACGATGAATGGTTCGTAAAAGTTTTTTTTTGGGTTGCATGAAAATCGTTTAATTTTATCCGGGGGGGACAAAGTTTAAGGGATCGACGCAGGACACGTGCGGGTTCGCCTGCGTGATTATTTCCTGCTCGGACGTAACAGCAGGCAGTGAAAGCAGGAGTCAGGAACCTTGTGGAGCAAAAATTGTCTATGACAGTTACCCGTTGGACCCATTATGTATATTTTACGAAAGTTGCTTTGTATGAATTGACTCGACCATACAGAGGATTTTTCGTAAAAGTGATGTAAGAGGGGGTTTTCGTAAAGGTAACAGGAGAGTGTTTCTCACAAATTACTTGCGACATTTGCAACCACGGATTATGTTTTCCTCATTCACTTTTGCGTACTGCAAAGTCGTTTTGCATGAGACCGATCATGTTTTTCCCATAGGCTGTTTTGTTTAAAATGTTCTTGTTATACGAAAGTAATGGATGACCGGTGATATCACTCAAATTACCCTAAGGAGTGACTTTACTCTCTCAAATAAGAGGTTCAGTTGTAGTACTTAGGGATCGAATCCACGAGAGCTAGTGTACAAATAATATGCAATATTAATGACTATGATAGGTTCAGAATGGTTTAAAGTAAATTGTAGGTTTGCTGAGTAAGGATAAGATTACTCAGTTGAAAGGATTTGGTTTTAAAACAATAAAGAAAAGTAGTTAGATTCAGGGTAGGTATTCAGGAATTCAGGATTATAAATACTATAAAGGCTAACAAGTTGCTTGCATGATATGTCAGAGCTCAACACTTATTAAATGAATCCATCAGCTCTCGCATTATTTAGACCATCTATTACTTAGATGATAAATGGTGTTGCGGTCGGCTACTCTGCCGATGGTATTGATCGATGTTTCGATATGAATATCGACCGATACACCTCTAGCTACGCCGATCGACACTCAGGAGTATTGATCGATACGGCTCTAAGCAAGCTTTATGCCGAAGTTGATACAATGCTCAACATGATCTTAGATCAGCTTTTGCATATCTCAAGAGGGTCATAGCATGTTTAGATGTTGTCGGCATTGCATGTAATAAACAATGCAATCCAAGTTCATGTTCTAGGTAGCTAAGCTAGAAAAGCATTAGTGAACAATCCTAACAATAAATATCACAACTATAGCAATTATAGGTTGGGGCTAATCCCTCATATCCTATTTAAACCCTAAATCTAACAAATGAATCTACTCAGACATGGCCAAGTAGTTCATATCAACAAGGTAATAATAGAAATTCATAGATCTATTAGAGGGTGAACACTTAGGTCCCAATCACAAATACCTTTGGATCTCTCTAGATCTAGAATTCTATAACCTTTGTTAACAAATAAAGAACTGAATAGAACTTTATTGAGAACTTGCAAAGTAATGAAACAGTAAAAGAAATGAGTAGAAGAAGAAGAAACTCTTTTAGAACTTAGAAACTATTAAAAACTTATGAAAACTTGTATATCTCTGCGAAAACAATTAGGCATATATAAATATGAGTTCATTAGGTTAAAAACGTCAGGGGCATTCTTGTAAAATGTGATATCTTGGGCTTCAAGTTCAGCCAAGTCCAGCTTGTCTTTCTGCCGCCTCAGTATCGATCGATAGTACAGGGTGTACATCGATCGATTATTGTCTTGAAGTATCGTCCTTCGGCTAATGTGTATCAATCGATTGCACAGAGTGTGCATCGATCGATGTGTAACTCTGGTGTCGACCTCTGGTCTTGATCACGGGTGAACTCTTCTTTAAGCTCCAAAAAGGCACCTAAAACATCACTTTTCTCCAAAATGCTTCAACCTGAAAACATACCTAATAGACTCCAAAACATAGATAATAGTAGTAAAAACACTCATATACCAGGGGTAAAAACAGGTAAAATCCATGGTATATCAACTCCCCCAGACTTAACCTTTTGCATGTCCTGAAGAAAACACACAAGCAGTCTTTATGAAAGAGGTTTTGAAAAGCAAGGACTAAATCAAATTCAAACTTAGAATCATAACCTCTACTTTGTTGCAAACCACATCTAAGAGTCTCAATCACGAAGCACATTATGCAATATCCTAATTAAACAACCTTGATCATCTAGCCAACAACTTAGCAATCATGTCTGACTAACCCCTCTACTGATTTCATTTCTGTGCATAAAAATAAAAGTGCAGGCTTTACCTTGGGAGTATCGATCACAGGATGCATGGTTGCTCAAACAAGTATCTGGACCTGCAGGTAAAAATTAGTTCCTATCCTCTCTCTCTACTATATCTCTCCTAGTCAAGTCTGCTTTCATTCGCAAGACATTGACCAAGATTGGACAGGCTTCCATGAATCAAGCCTTAATGGTTGCAGCCACCAAGTCCTGTTCACTTCTTTTTGACCTATATCCTAGAATTCATTGCGAAGCAAGTCTTGAAGGGTAACCACCAAGCCCTGTTCGAACCCTTTACCTAGAGAATTCTTATGAATCAAGTCTTGAGGGGGGTAACCGCCAAGTCCTGTTCGAATTCCTTCCTAATTAATAACTAACTAATCCTAGAACATAAATTTAAGATAATTTTCGAATTTTTTTTCTTTAAGAACTGAATAAAATTTAATCTAATTTCGAAAATGAGAGAGAGAGGGTGATAAAATTATCTACACAAGGCTTTACCTTCCAGACTTGTTTGAAGCATCCGATCCCATGTATACCAAGTTCCAAGACAAGCAAAGAATGTCAGGTTTGGTTGGAAATCAGCTTTGGTTCCTCCAGACAATCAATGTGTTGTCATAGCTGATAGGTGATCAACTTGAGCATCTGTAGTACATTTTGCATCAACAAATCTAAGAATGGTGCCTAAAAGATTGGTTAGATAAAAAGTGAAAATTTAAATTATCATTATCCCTTTATTGACTCAATAAAAACCATTTTGAAAACATTTTTGGATGAAATCAAAAGGTAAACAGCATCTGTAATCATCCCCCCAGACTTAAATCATACACTGTCCCCAGTGTATAACCAGTCCAGTGAAGGCATAGGCAATAATAAAGTACACTGATATCAAAAAAATTAGAACGATATACCTGACCGTGATGCGTATCGATCGATGTTGAGTCGCCGCCAATCGCTTCGTGTGGTTCATGTCGATCGATATCGACTATGTCATGTCGGTCGATTTCAGTGGCAATCGTCTAGTCGTAACTGCAAAGAAAAACAAATACGAAAAGATAAAATCCTAAAGATAAAATAAAATGAAAAACTACCTAACAGTGGGTTGCCTCCCACTCAGCTTTGATTATAGTCATCTAGCTTGACTTTGGATGGAATGAGCTACTGAGATGAAGTCCAGGTACTTGTTGAGAAACAAGTATCCTCTGTATCTTTCTTCTCGCCGAACCATGCGTCAAATAGGCTTCTTGTGGATTCATATTCTCTGGTTCGTTTCTTCTTTATCTCTTTATCTCAATCAGCGATCCTTTGAATCCTTTCTTCATGACCTTCAATGCTGAACTCGTGCCATCCTAATTTCCTGTAGGCATGTTCTGAAAGATCACTGAGCTCCGCTTGCATTGAATCAAGGCGTTGGATCATTTTGTCGTATGGAGCTGGTATCGATCGATTCCTTTGTTGAAATGTTGGTCGATGGCTGTTGAAGTCCATCGATCGATGCGCTGGGTCCTCTGTCGATCGATTCTAAGGGTGCAGGTCTGCTCGCAAGTTGCCTCTGAATGGCTTTGATTTCTTTCTTCATCTCTTCTATGCTAGATTCCATGCTTCCAACCTCGTTAATAAGCGGAAATACGCTTGGTCTAGACGTCTATCTTGTGAATCATCCACGCTTGTTATTGCCGTGTAGACTTCATCAGCTAATTTATCCAAATCAGCTCTGGTGCAGAATTCAGAGGTCTGTATATCGATCGATGCAACCAGATGTTCATCGGTCGATTTTTGCTTCTGTAGATTCTCGTTAAGCTTCTCGGCAAAGAGCTTCATCTAGCCGTCGATTTCAGTCAATCGCCTATCGATCGATGTGAGGTTGAGCTCGTCGTCGATGCAATCGATGCAGCCTGATAATCAAGTTGACGTTGGAACTTCTCAGCCTCCTGCTGCATAGTATCCATCGTAGTGCGAGTTCCTCCACTTCTATGTCTACTAAGAAGTGTATATCAGCAATTTTCCTCTCAACTGCTTTCAGACGAGTCAATCCTCCAAAAGGATTGCAAGGTGCAGCGGGGTTCATATCTGCATGTGCTTCATTGATAAGGCGGATAGATCTCTTCATCTCTTCTGTGCAGATGCTTAGATCCCCTAGGTTGTGGAAGATAGGTTCACAGGTTTTGGTGAGTTTGCTGCTGAGACGAGCTTCTGCTTTCTTTAATTCTTTCCATATATCTCCAAGAGACTCATCAACCTCATGTTTTGAGTAAGTGGTCGATGGTGCAGGCTTCATATCGATCGATGTGGATGTTACTCCGTCGATCGATATTGATCTTTTCCGGCTATGGTTTTGTGCGTTGAGAAGATCTTCAAGTTCCAGCTCAAGACGTTGAACCCTCTTGAGTAATGCCTGGTCTGCACTGAACATCCAGTTAATCTCACTGCGAAGCTTGTCTGTGGCCTTTTCTAAACTATTTTCCATGGAGAGCTTTTCCCATTTGCGTTCTCCAAGTAAACCAGTGAACATCTCGTTGATCTCGTCTTTGGTGTAGGTTTCTTGCACAAATTCTCTTCTTGTAAATGAACTAGCGTGCTCTGCTAGACAGATGTAGGAGCGCTCGTCCGTTGAAGTTCTTTGAAGCAGTTTCTTGATGTCGTCTTTAGAAATTCTGATGACGTCACCATCTATTCCTCTAGCAAAACCTTTCTCGTCTCTGTAGACCCCATACTCATCTCTCTGCTCCCAAAAGAATTTTCGAACTCCATATCGAAAGGCTCTCTTTCCGAATTCGGGACGCTTATCGATCGATGCGACACACTCTGTATCGATCGATTTCCGTTGAAAATATGGATCCTTTCTGTTGAGATGGTTATCTTCAGCTTCCTTTGGCTCGGTTGTTGTGTCTGCCTCCTGGTGCTGATAATGGTGGTCTGGTCCGTAGCGTTGTTGCTGGAATAGGTTGTGGGATCCGTTGGCTAACTGTAGGACGTCTGCAATGTCTTCTCTGGATATGTGGAGTGTTCGTCCATCCATTGAGCGTGCAAAACCTTGTGAATCCCTGAAAATACCAAACTCATCCAGGATTAGATTACCGAAATTAAGTACATTTGAATTTGTTACCTGGGATGGTTGGATGTACGTATCCGTCGATGGCACAAGTTCTGAATCGGTCGATGGTTGATGAAAGGACTTTTCTAGGGTCCTAATCAAATGATGTAGTATATAAGATTGTCGAACCAGTTCTAAGTGACCACAAAGCAAAGGGAATACAAGTCTATGCTTAATCTAAATGCAATCATTTAAGGAGATGATTATTAAACTAAGGCAATATCTAAAATGCAAGAAAATATAAAGCTTTCTTTCTTATGAGGAGAATGAGACTCATGGGTGTAGGGACTTGATTTCAAATGATTAAGGTTCAATCCAAGATGCCAACTTTTCAATCAATCTAATTCCTTATGCCTAGACAACAAAACTAAGCAAGCTCTATCTCTAGATGAATGCTCCTTTGCAATGATCACAAAAGTACACCAAATCCCTTTGGCTGTAATGATCAAAGCAAGCATAAAGAATGAGTCTAATAGCAATCCTAGCTTCTTTGACAGCTAATCCCTTAGGCAAGGCAAGCTAAAAGCATAGACGAGTTGGTTCAGACATTTCATAGAACACCTTCCGGGCATGAAATGCCTATATCTCTATGTTTGAGAGGCCAACTCAAATATAGCATTAAGAACACCAATTCAATGCAAGGAAAGGATAGATCTAACACTAAGCACCTTGGATCAACACTTAATCACTCTCAATCACCCTAACCCATGGATCTTAAATGGATCTACTCACTAATCCACATGCTTACTCTTAAACCGATGAGAGATTTAAGCTTAAACATGTAGAGAAAGAAAAGAGATGAAATTAAACAATCAAGAACACAAGATGAGATTAAGATTCAAAGATAAAACTTTCTCAAAGGTTTGTGTTCTTAGAAAGAAAATAACATAAGTCCCAATCTAGGGATAACAAGAGTATTTATAATTGGCTTGAAAGCCCTAGAAACATAAAACGAAATTACTAAAAAGTCCTTGAGCCAAATGGGCTTCAACCAATGGGAAGAGGGGTTGGATATTCGGTCAGGGGTGAACCAGCCTGTCCCAACCCGGTCTGGCCACCCCGGTCCAAGCTTGTCTTGGTCCTTGTCCAGCCCGTCCGGGTTCAGTTCCCTGGTTTCTCCTTCCCGGCCGTCCGGGTGTCCTTTGATCCATCTCTACCGACCGGGTGTCCCTTCCCGGACAGGTCTACCCGGTCTGGTTTCCTCCAGCACCACTCAAACGACCGGGTGCCTCTCCCAGGCTCAGTCATCCCGGACCGGACCACTTCCATCCAGCTGCTCTTTTCCCGGCCGGCTGCTTGAACCCGGCCGTCTCTACCCGGCCAGCCTGACTTGCTTCAAGTGAATTGGTCATAACTCTTCCAATACAGATCCAAATGACTTGAAACCACTTCCATTGGAAAGCTAACTAAATTTGATGTGTCTCCACAAAATCTTAGCAGCAGGAAACATCTCTAAGGCCTCTGTCCATGCTCATCTTTGTCTTGACCAGATCATGGATTTGACTTCTCCTTTCATGGCCAAACTTGATTCTTCATCTCTTTTGGGGCCATAAGGCTTCCAAACACCTCAAATCACACCAAAGTATACTCCAACACCTGATAAGGACAAATGAATGCAAAATGGACCTAAACATGCCTAATGCCTAACTTATATGATCAAAATGCATAAGATCTGGATGCTAAAACATGTAAATGTGCAAGCTATCAACTCCCCCACACTAGACCTTTACTTGTCCTCAAGTAATCTTTTCAAAACACAAGGAGTAGAGACATAGAGATGGAAGCAAAGCCAAAAGAAACACTCATAGCACTCAACTTGACATCCAAAAGAAACATAGCAAATAACATGAGCAAAACTTCTTATTATGCTCTAGGTTCACAAGGCCTATCAATGACTCTTATGCCTCTACACAAGATGCAATGCTTATCAACGAACAAGTTCTCTTAACCAGCCCTCACATTGATACACACACACACACACACACACACACAAGGTGAAGTCTCACAAATGGGCACATGATCTCAATCATTTGGCTAGGTGATCAAATGGTCTAATATGGATGATAATGAGGTTTCAATACATCATTTCAAGGTGGCAATCACTCAAAATCAAGGAGCTTGATCATTATGCAAATTTTATCTAAGACTAGGAGCAATTCATGCATACATGGATCCATCCTCATCATTCTACCCAATTCCTAAATGATTACAAGATCTACACCCCTTTTACTCATCTCATACCCCAAAATTGAAAACATTCTCACATCACTCACCCCATGAACAACTTTCTTTCCTTTGAAATCCAACCACTAAGGACCTCTTAATCACTTTCCTAAGCTCTAACTCTTTAAGTTTTTCCTTCCCCACTATCTTATTGAATCTTTATTTTTCTTTTTCTTTTTCTTTTTCTTTTCCTTTTCTTCTTCTTTTTTTTATACATGAAGGGGGAAGGTCAAAAACATCAATTAAGAACTTCTTATTTTTTTTAGGTCCCTAGGGTTCTTCTTTCTTATGATACTCATTTGTTCATCAATCTTAACATTGTTACATTCCAAACCCAACATTAAGACCATTAAGGAACAAAAACCCCACTTACCATCCTAGAAGCTAGCTCAAATGATGACCCTATGCTAGCAAGATATGAGAAAAAATCCATGTTGCCCCGAATACTCTCAAGATTTTGCACATGACAAACTATCAGAAAAGGCCTCACTCATGCAAATCAATGTAGGCTTCAAAGAATAGATAGGGTTCAAGGGTATGGAAGTGCAATTTGGGTTAACAAAGAGTGGTACAATGGGAAAAGATAACCCTAATGTGTATGAGATCCATGATCAAGTATGCAAATGCCCATATGCAAGAGAAATTAAGTTCATTCAAGTCTAAGTTCAGGATGGAGCTGGTCTTAAGAACAACGCCAATATCAAGCAAGCAAGCAAGTTTCAAGAAGAGTTTTCAAGGCTCAAAGCATGCAAGCCTTTCAAAAGATGCTTAAGCTACTTGATATGTTTAACGAGGGTGCCAAATTCAGTGCAAACAAGTGTTCTTTACAAGGCAATGCTCCATATGCAAATGAATGCAACCTATATGCTCTAGACTCAATCTTAAGGATGCAAGTGATGCAATCTACATGATTCAAAATTTAAATTTTTTGGATTTTCTATGCAAATATGAATGTACAATGCAATGCATGAGACTCAAAATCACAAAGCAAACATGATCAAATACTTGGTACCTCCCCACACTTAAATCACACAGTCTCTGTGTGAGTAAGAGAAGGAGATACCCCAACAAGACAAAAGGAAATGTATATACAAGAAGGGTTGGAGTGATACCTGAGAAAGAGGTTTGGGGTGGTGTTTGGTGCCGGGCTAGGAGCTGGCTTGGTTCATAGCAACTAGAGGAGGCTGCTACATGGCAATCATAGGGCTCAGGTGGTTAATCACCTTTCTTCTCTCCTCTAGTGCTTGGCTCAACCTGAAAATCTTGACCACTTTTATTAAAAGTTAAATGGAAAATTGAAATTTGCAAAGCTATGTACAAGGATAACCATGGGACTTCATCCCAAGTGAGCTTGTTTTGAGTCACTTAGCTTGACTACCTTGTCTTTGAACTAGTGAGAAGGAGGATCCTTCCCACCTTCAAGTGTGATGGTGAGGACCTGAGAGAAGCTCTTGAAGCTTGATTTGGTCATCTTGGAGCTGAGGAGTGATGATGGCTCTAGCACTTGAGAATGGTATGGACCTGCCCTTGTGCTTGATCTTGTACTCAATGACACCATCTTTGAGCTGCTGTGGATGGAGAGTGAGGGTGTATGGGAGCAAATCAAGAGTTGGAGGATGAGGCTCATTCACCATCTTCTTCTTGCCATGAGTGGCCTTTGAGGCTCCACTCATCCCTCCTTTTAGCACTTTCCAAGTGCTCACCACACTTCTCTTTAGAGGACTCTCCACCAAGACCTTCTTTTGACAAACAGCCACTTCATCTTGGGGCTTCTCCACAGCTTGTGCATCACAAGTGATTGTCCCACAATAGTCTGATTCCAATGGAGGTTGGAGAGGATAGGAGACAGCTTTGTTGACATGCATTAGGGTGACCTTCTTGTTTGGAAAGTCAATGCAAGCTCCAACTGTTGTGAGAAAAGGAGTGCCTAGGATCAAAGGGACTCTCTCTTCAGATGCCATTTTCAAAACAGTGAGGTCAATAGGTATGGTGCAGGATCCAATCTTCAAGGGGAAGTCCTTGATTATGCCAAGTGGGGTTGTAAAAGAAGAATCCCCAAAGGTGAGAGGAGGAGTGTCTGGTTCCATGCTTTCAACAAGGGCATCATCCATTGTTAGTTTACCAAGGGAGCAAGACAAGGTGAACTTCCCTTGAGACTCAAGCTTAGAAAGGGACTTTGGAGGGTTGGGTGTATCAATCTTCAGAATGGAGATGTCCAAAAGCTCAGCCACTTCAGCCTGGTGGTCTAGAATGTCCTTGATGAGCATCATCTGGACATGAGCTTCACGCATACCAGCTATCTCTGGAAGCTTGACTCCAACATCACTAAGATCTTTCCTGAACTTTGAGATCACCTTCTTTTGAGCTTTGGTGAGAACTCTTTGGGGAAAGGGGAGCTTATCATATGGTGATAGCTCAAACTCAGTGTCTTCCTGCTCCACTTCTTTCAGCTTGTTGGCTGCTCTTTGCACAAGTGGTGTCTCAGCTATAGGCTCAGCTTGCTGCAGACTCTCTATCAGCCTTCTTGGCAGCATCCCTCAGAATATGTGCTTCAGCTGTTGCCACAACAAATCTCTCAACATCCCCAAACTCAGTGCCAAACATTTCAATCTCATCCTTCTCTTTCTCATGAGTGCACATATCAATCTTTGAAGAAATAGTAGAGAGGATGACATTGCAAGATTCCATGGGATTTTTCTCTGGTCTTCCTGGTAGAGATCCCATTGGGCTCTTGGAGGATGAAGACATAGAAGCAACCTGGTTCTCCAAAGCTTTGAGATGAGAGGCAAGTTGCATGTACTTGTTGTTGAGGTCAGAATAGGTTCCATCAATCTTTGCATGGATGTTCTTGAACTCATCACCAATGTTCTTAGCATTTCTTTCTTGAGTTTCTAAGATTTGCTTGAACATGGACTCCATACTTGAACTTGGAACCTGAGCTTGAGAAGATCTTCCTTGGGGCTGAGTAGGCTGGTTGGCTTGGTAACCTCCTTGTTGATTGTTGTAGTAAGGTCTTTGCTGGTAGTTGTTTTGGTATTGGAAGTTGGGCTCTTTCCTATACCATGTGCCATTAGCATTGATGAAGCACAGCTCCTCTTGACCTTCTACACCATGAACTTGAGTAGTCCTAGCAGGCTGCTGGTTCCCAATGGAGTTAATCTGCTCTTGCTTAGCGTTCTCTGCAAGAATCTTGTCCAACTTCTCTTGGAGAAATTTCAGGGCCTTCCTTGTGTGCTGATCATTTTTACCAGTGCCTCTGTTGACCCTATCATGCTCCTCACTGTAGACTGAGTCACTCCTGGCCATGATTTCCACCAGCTCCTCAGCATCCTGCTCAGTTCTACCCAAGAAGAACCCATTGCTGGCTGTGTCCAATCTGCTCCTGAACTCTGGAAGAGCACCTCTGTAGAAGGTACTAAGCAAACTCTCCTTGGTGAAGCCATGATGTGGGCATTGAGACCAATAGCCCTTGAACCTCTCCCATGCTTCACAAAAGCTCTCAAGGTTCTTCTGCTGAAAGCTAGAGATCTCATTTCTGATCTTGGCTGTTCTTGAGGTAGAGAAGAATTTCTCTAGGAATGCCCTCTTGCACTCATTCCAAGTGCCTTGTCTCCCAAAGAGTCACTTGGAAGAGCCTTCTCCCATAGATGTGCCTTGTCTCCCAAAGAGAAGGGAAACAACCTCAGCTTGAAAGCATCTTCAGAGACTCCATTAATCTTGGACAAGCTACAGTAGCTATCAAATGTGTCCAAGTGATCAAGGGGATCCTCCACAGCAAGGCCATGAAACTTGTTGTTCTCAATCAAATGCAGCAGCCCTGATTTGATCTCAAAGTTGTTGTACTCCACAGCTGGTGCCCTTATCCCCAACCTATGACCATGAATGTGAGGTTGATCATAGGTTCCAAAGGCTCTAGCTTGGCGCTGTGGCTGTTGTGGCTGGCGCTATGGTCTTATGTTGTCAGATCTTGGACCATTGCCATCTTGAGCAGCTCTATCTTGAGGTTGATGCTGGTGTTCATCCATCTCAAACCCCAACCGCTGAATGTGAGCCTGTTGCTCTTCTTCTCTTCTTCTTCTTGCTATTTCCCTCTCAAGTGTATATATCTCTTCAACAGTGGGAACCAGGTTAGTTACACCCCTGCTTCTTGTGTTCATACACCTGAAAATCAAAGGAAGAGGCAAAAGGAGAATCAATATCACAAGAAAAGAAAAATGATTTAGTCTCAAGCAAGTGACTAAATCCCAATGTCACAATCAACTTAGAATTTGGCAACGGCGCCAATTTGATGAAAGGACTTTTCTAGGGTCCTAATCAAATGATGTAGTATATAAGATTGTCGAACCAGTTCTAAGTGACCACAAAGCAAAGGGAATACAAGTCAATGCTTAATCTAAATGCAATCATTTAAGGAGATGATTATTAAACCAAGGCAATATCTAAAATGCAAGAAAATATAAAGCTTTCTTTCTTATGAGGAGAATGAGACCCATGGGTGTAGGGACTTGATTTCAAATGATTAAGGTTCAATCCAAGATGCCAACTTTTCAATCAATCTAATTCCTTATGCCTAGACAACAAAACTAAGCAAGCTCTATCCCTAGATGAATGCTCTTTTGCAATGATCACCCAAGTACACCAAATCCCTTTGGCTGTAATGATCAAAGCAAGCATAAAGAATGAGTCTAATAGCAATCCTAGCTTCTTTGACAGCTAATCCCTTAGGCAAAGCAAGCTAAAAGCATAGATGAGTTGGTTCAGGCATTTCATAGAACACCTTCCGGGCATGAAATGCCTATAGCTCTATGTTTGAGAGGCCAACTCAAATATAGCATTAAGAACACCAAATCAATGCAAGGAAAGGATAGATTTAACACTAAGAACCTTGGATCTACACTTAATCACTCTCAATCACCCTAACCCATGGATCTTAAATGGATCTACTCACTAATCCACATGCTTACTCTTAAACCCATGAGAGATTTAAGCTTAAACATGTAGAGAAAGAAAAGAGATGAAATTAAACAATCAAGAACACAAGATGAGATTAAGATTCAAAGATAAAACTTTCTCAAAGGTTTGTGTTCTTAGAAATAAAATAACATAAGTCCCAATCTAGGGATAACAAGAGTATTTATAATTGGCTTGAAAGCCCTAGAAACATAAAACAAAATTACTAAAAAGTCCTTGAGCCAAATGGGCTTCAACCAATGGGAAGAGGCGTTGGATTTTGGTCAGGGTGAACCAGCCGGTCCCAACCCGGTCTGGCCACCCCAGTCCAAGCTTGTCTTGGTCCTTGTCCAGCCCGTCCGGGTTCAGTTCCCTGGTTTCTCCTTCCCGGCCGTCCGGGTGTCCTTTGATCCATCTCTACCGACTGTGTGTCCCTTCCCGGACAGGTCTACCCGGTCTGGTCTCCTCCAGCACCACTCAAACGACCGGGTGCCTCTCCCAGGCTCAGTCATCCAAACAAAGATGTTTACAATGATTTTGCTTGAACCCGCCGTCTCTACCCGGCCAGCCTGACATGCTTCAAGTGAATTGATCATAACTCTTCCAATACAGGTCTAAATGACTTGAAACCACTTTCATTGGAAAGCTAACTCATTTGCTGTGTCTCCACAAAATCTTAGAAGCAGGAAACATCTCTAAGGCCTCTGTCAATGCTCATCTTTGTCTTGACCAGATCATGGATTTGACTTCTCTTTTTAAGGCCAAACTTGATTCTTCATCTCTTTGGGGCCATAAGGCTTCCAAACACCTCAAATCTCACCAAAGCATACTCCAACACCTGATAAGGACAAATGAATGCAAAATGGACCTAAACATGCCTAATGCCTAACTTATAAGATCAAAATGCATAAGATATGGATGCTAAAAACATGTAAATATGCAAGCTATCAATGGTTGTTCAGGCCTATTGGTCGATTGTGCTGGTGCCGTGTCGATCGATGAGACTTCTTCGGGTTGGGTGATGTATGTTGGTGTGGTGGTATCGATGAAGCTCAGACTGGTAGTCGCTTGCCCAGCTCCCGATTGAGTAGTCTCCGTCTTGCTTGTTGTTGACTGTGTTGTCGAATGATGCGAGGCAAGTAGTATCGATCGATGGGGATGTGGTCCTGTCGATCGATGTCGTGATTCTGAGGTTGTGGTGGAGAAGTCGATCTTCATCTTCTGAAATTTGTGACACTCTATAGCTCTCTCCTCCTCGTAATAATCAGTATACTCCTCATTGTGAGTAGTGTTTGCAGCGTGTGGTGGGATGTAGTAGTCGTCTTCCCACACGTTTACTTCGAAATCACCTTCTGGAAACTCCTCCTCGATCTGATTGAATAGTGAAATGATAGATGACCATGTGTGGCTGTCGATCGATGTCAGTTCACCAGAGATGATTGATGAGACAGTGCTACTATCGATCGATTCTGCGGTCTCTGTCTCGTATTCGCCTTGTGAATCGTATTCATCTCCACAATAGCAAACAGCTACAAGGTCTGAGCCGTCTTGGATCTTCTTAGGGACCTTGATGACTCGTACTGGATCATAGTAGACCGTAGGGTTGATCAGGGTTAGGCACGATTTGTTTGTCTGAAGGTTGCAAACTGCTCCAACTGTGGCTAAGAAGGCTCTTCCTAGTAGCAAAGAAGTAGGTAGGGTTATCTTGACGTCCAAGACATGGAAGTCTACCGGAATTAGGGCTTCTCCTATGGTAACATCAAGGTTTCTCACAATTCCTCCAGAGTTCTGCTGAGAACAATCCACAAAGATGAATGATTCTTCAGTAGGCTCTATCTTCAGACCTAGATGGTCTGCTATCACCTTGGGTAAGATGCTAACTCCAGATCCTGTGTCACATAGGGCACGTGGGAAGTTGATCCCATGTACTGAGCAAGGAACAACAAACTTTCCTGGATCACCTTCTTCTCAAGTTTGATCCTCTTCTTCATACTTTCTCTGACTTGGTTGAACATCCTCTTGATGTCTTCTTCTGTCTCCTTAGTTTCTCTGAAAAACATCCACAATCTGCGTGAAAAGTAGGCTTCTTCAAAGGGTTTCTCTGTAGGTATCCTTAGAACTCTTTTTCTGAAACTTGCCAACTCGTTCTCATTAACTCCTCTTTTAAGGTGTTTAGGAACCTTCTCTTTCCTTTTTCTGAGAACTCTGCCATCTTTTCCTTTCTATCTCCATTGGATCAATAATATCTGTGGGTTTCTTCATTATGGCGGTTGGTGGGTTTCTGGAAGGCTTAGATTGCTCCCGGAGTGCATTAAGTCGTGCAACATCTATCTTGGGAAGTTGCACTCGGCGTGTGATAACTGAATATCGATCAACAGTTTCTGGAGTGTGTCGATCAATTTCATTATCATTCGGTCGATCGATGGGACGTCTGTCCTGTCAGTCGATGTTGTAAGGGCTGGGCGAATGTGGGTGCTTTGCTGCGAACTCCTCGTGAGTAAGTATCTTCACAGCGTTGCACTCGTTGGTGGATTCTTCAAGATCCATCGATCGATGCTCGTCTGGTTCCATCGATCGATTGGTGTTGGCGTACACCGATCGATGTGGATGTCCTGTTTTCGGTCGATTCCAGTGGTTGCCGCCAATACTCATGGAACTTTCGATCTGGAAGTCTCCCTCTTGCAGCTTCTCTTGCTTAACCACTCTCCAAAAATCATTCTCTATGATGGCCTGTTGTTTCTTCTCCAGTCCCTTTTCCTAAAGCTTCCTGCTTCTTAACAGCTTCTCCTATCTGAATCACCTGAGTCTCTAGTTTCTTCACATGGGTACTCAAAGCATCAAGCTTTGTGTTCAAAGTGGTGTAGACAGCGTCGATCTTTCCATTGAAGTTCACCTCTAACTACTGCTGGCTTTCAAGAACTTTGCTGCGCATGTCTTCTAGCTTTCCTTCTGGGGTTGGTGTGGGTGGCTTCATGTAAGATGAGTTTCCATAAATCCTGTTGTTGTTGGGGTTGCTGCTGTTGAAGTTTCCTCTCTGTCGTGCGAAGTTTCGTTTCCTTTGTTTCCAGATCTCTGAAATCCGGTTCCACTGATCCAGTTGACTCCTGCTTCTATGTAGTCATCTTCTTCATCAGCTTCTGCATCCTCCACTGAGCAGATTTGCTTGTTTAACAGTTTCTGAACATTGTCAAGTGTAGCTTGTACCTTCTTTATCTGTTCCTTTCCAAGGAACGGTGCAGATCTTGCTCTTACAATGTTCTTCGCGCTGTTGCTGGATGTTAGGTTGTCTATTAGCTTCACAACATCTTCAGGATTCCTTGTGGTGAAGTTGCCTTCACTCGCAGTGTCCAGAGCCATCTGATATTTCAGTGCGATGCCTCAAGAAAGTACAGAGCAGTTGCACTTTGTTGAATCCATGGTGTGGGCAGTCTCGCTGGTAAGACTTGAATCTGATCCAGGTATCCTTGAATGACTCTCCAGGCTCCTGATTAAATGTGGCAATTTTCCTCCTTAAGTATTCAGCGCGCGCATCATCAAAGAAGTTACGCAAAAATGCGTTTTTGATGTCGCTTCAGGATGTAAGAGATCCTGGTGGTAGCTGCTTAAGCCACTGTAAAGCTTCTCCAGATAAAGAGTGTTTGAAGAGCTTACAGAGAAGGTAGTCCACAGGGATTCCATTGGCTTTGATAGCAGATATGAGATCCTCGAACCTCTCCAGATGGTCCATGGGATGCTCATTGGACAGCCCATAGTAAGGTGTCTGTCCCACAAGGGTGTAGTACTGCGGCTTGAGCTCGAAATCGCCTCTCTGAATAGGAGGGGGACGAATGGCTGATCTGTTGGTGTAGAACTGATCTAGACGGTTGAAGTCAGCTAGTGTTCGAGCAGCCTCTTCTACAGGTTGAACAGCTCCTGTAGGTGCAGTTTCTGGCTCAGGGATTACTTCATTCTGAGCGTTGAGTTTCTGACCTGCTTCATTACGAAGGTGACCTTCTTGGTCACGCAAGTCTCCATTCTCATCTCGTTTGAGAATAATAAGCGCAACCATGACTCGCAGAACAGTATCGATCGATATACGGTTAAGGTATCGATCGATGTCGGATGAAAGATGTCGGTCGACGGTGAAGTAGTGTCGGTCGACGTGAAGGTGCAAGTATCGGTCGACGAAGATGGTGTCTCGGTCGGCAGGGGTGCGTCAGTATCGGTCGACAGGCAGTTGATGGCGTCGATCGATGCGGAACGGATTTCCTTGCGGATTGAACATTCCAAGCTAGCAGGGTCTTAAGAGAAAAAAAGTTGAGATTCCTTGTTGCTTCTGGTGCTGCTGGGCATGTACCTGAAAAGACAAGAAAAAAATTTGTGTCAGAAAACAAATTAAAATTAAAATAGAAATAACATAGACCTAATCAGATTAAATCCTATTGTATCAAAGCTTCCCGGCAACGGCGCCAAATTTAATATCACTCAAATTACCCTAAGGAGTGACTTTAGTCTCTCAAATAAGAGGTTCAGTTGTAGTACTTAGGGATCGAATCCACAGAGAGCTAGTGTACAAATAAGATGCAATCTTAATGACTATGCTAGGTTGAGAATGGTTTAAAGTAAATTGCAGGTTTGCTGAGTAAGGATAAGATTACCCAGTTGAAAGGATTTGGTTTTAAAACAATAAAGAAAAGTAGTTAGATTCAGAGTAGGTATTCAGGAATTCAGGATTATAAATACTATAAAGGTTAACACGTTGCTTGCATGATATGTCTGAGCTCAACACTTATTAAATGAATCCATCAGCTCTCGCATTATTTAGACCATCTATTACTTAGATGCTAAATGGTGTTGCGGTCGGCTACTCTGCCGATGGTATCGATCGATGTTTCGATAGGAATATCGACCGATACACCTTTAGCTACGTCGATCGATTCCTCTATAGGAGTATCGATGGATACGGCTCTAAGCAATCTTGATGCGCGAGTTGATACAATGCTCACCATGATCTTAGATCAGCTTTCGCATATCTCAAGAGGGTCATAGCATGTTTAGGATGTTGTCAGGTATTGCATGTAATAAACAATGCAATCCAAGTTCATGTTCAAGGTAGCTAAGCTAGAAAAAGCATTAGTGAACAGTCCTAACAATAAATATCACAACTATAGCAATTATAGGTTGGGGCTAATCCCTCATATCCTATATAAACCCTAAATCTAACAAATAAATCTAGTCAGACATGGCCAAGTAGTTCATAGCAACAAGGTAATAATAGAAATTCATAGATCTATTAGAGGGTGAACACTTAGGTCCCAATCACAAATATCTTTGGATCTCTCCTCTAGATCTAGAATTCTATAACCTTTGTTAACAAATAAAGAACTGAATAGAACTTTATTGAGAACTTGCAAAGTAATGAAACAGCAAAAGAAATGAGTAGAAGAAGAAGAAACTCTTTTAGAACTTAGAAACTATTAAAAACTTATGAAAACTTGTATATCTGCGAAAACACTTAGGCATATATAAATATGAGTTCATTAGGTTAAAAAACACGTCAGGGGCATTCTTGTAAAATGTGATATCTTGGGCTTCAAGTTCGCCAAGTCCAGCTTGTCTTTCTCTCAATATCGATCGATAGTACAGGGTGTACATCGATTGATTATTGTCTCGATGTATCGTCCTTCGGCTAATGTGTGTCGATCGATTGCACAGAGTGTGCATCGATCGATGTGTAACTCCGGTGTCGACCTCTGGTCTTGATCACGGGTGAACTCTTCTTTAAGCTCCAAAAAGGCACCTAAAACATCACTTTTCTACAAAATGCTTCTGAACCTGAAAACATACCTAATATACTCCAAAACATAGATAATAGTAGTAAAAACACTCATATACCATGGGTAAAAACGGGTAAAATCCATGGTATATCAACCGGTTTCATAGAAAATCGCAGATTGTCAAAGTAGCAATGTTTCCGCGGATTACACGGGAGATGTTTCCGCTATGATTTCGACCTTTGGACGAAAGTTGCTTCGACTTACTCATGGAGTTTTACCGAAGGTTATTTCGTAGTTCAACGTCGTGCTATTAGTCTGACGTTGGTACACGTTTCTAGTCGCGAGTTTGCGACGAGAGACGACGTAGAGTTTTCAAGACGATGTTTGTAACGGTTGGGCTATGCCGCTAGCATTTTTTAGACGAATCTTATTGCTGCGAGAGTTTGCTTTGTCAAAAGCGTTGTCTTGATGCTGAACCAAAAAGTTTTCAAGGATGGAAATATACGAAAGAAAACGAGTAACCGTTCTTTCGAAGGCTTTTATACGTTTTTTCTTTCTTTTAGGAAGCGGGATGAGTATGCTTTAGAATGCGTGGCGATCGATTCTCAGTTTTTCGAGAGACTAGATCGGTTTGCAAGTTCTGCCTGGACAATCAAGGAACAATGGAACAAGATTGGAAAATTTGCCTAAGACTTAGCTTGCTAGACTATCCACCTAGGTTCTAAGTTCCCTAAATTCTACGGCAGTTTTCAAGACGTTTTCGTTCCTGTCCTACGAAAAACTAAAACCTTGACAGAATTTTATAAGTCGGACGTACCTTACTCTCATCGATTATTCGAGATCGCCTCTTGTCTGTTCCTCTTTGTTGCATGTCTTCTAATCCGAGTTTCAATTTTTGTAGCGTTAGTTTTTACAAGACCGGGTGTGTATTTCGTCGAAGGATTTTGCGAGGATGAGTTAGTAATTTATTGAAATTTTATTAGGCATTTAGGAATGGCCACTTTCGATTCATTGTCAAAAGATTTCGAAAAGTCTGATACTGAACGAGAATTGATTTTCGACGAAATTCTGACGAGAATATCGGAGCGAGAGAGAGATATCAACGCCCAAGTTCCTGTTCTTGTTTCTTCGTACTGCTGGTTAAATTGACCATGTGCTTGATGGAACATTACAAAATCATTGAAACAAAGAGAGGGTGAGTAGGAGATAACTCGAAGAGGGATAAGGTGGGTGTTTTTAGACACTATGAGAAGGACGTCACTCGAGTGGGGTCCTTAGTTCGTCAAGCTACGATTTTACGAGAAAGTACTCTGTCATGGTATCGGTCTTCCAAATGAATCCCAATTCCTCGTATAATTGAGATGATTGGTGTTTCAGAATAACCGTGATCGTTTTATACGATGAATTGCAATCCATTCGTTAACCGAACCTTCCGAGTTTTTTCGTAACTTACCCGATCGTTCCGATCGAAATGAAACGGGGGTTTTAGATTCACGGTTTTAAGGATTTGTACTACGTGGCTTCGAGCGAGGATGCAAAGTACGTGATTGGACTAGTGTTGGGATGGTTTCACGAGGAATTAGCCGACTCGCCGAATCGACCCGCCCGCGCGGGACTCGCGAAATGGCATGAACCGGCGGCCGGCGGGCGCTGGTCCAGCCGCCGCGCCCTGGGATGGGCGAGCCGCCGGCGCCGGGCCGTGGCATCGGTCCAGCCGGCGCCGGGCCGCTGACGTGCAGCCGCCGTGCCCGGGCCGTGACGCTGGTCCAGCCGTCGGCGCCGGCCGCTGACGCAGCCGGCCCGCCGGGCCGTATGCTGGTCCAGTCGCCGCCTGTGAGTCGGCATGGTTGCTGCTGCCGCACCGGGCCGTGGTCCGTCGGGTAACCCGCTTCGCTTATTCGCTTTCATCTACGAGTAATTTAGGGTTTCTCCATGGTTTCGGGAGAACGAGTTTTTTTTTCCGAGAAATTCTCAAAAACGTTTTCGGTCGAACCCCTACTCGTCGAGATTTCTAAAACTCGGTATTTAGACGAATTTCTTGGGGTTTGATAGATTTTATCGTTGCCGTTTTCTGTTTTTATAAAGAAATTGCGAGCTCGTTTCGTTCTTCCTGTGGCGAAAAGCCGCGACTAGGTTTTCTATTTTCGGCCACGGCATTTGTATAGCGCTGGTAGGAGCATTTACGCTAAAGTTGTTTACCAACGTTGATGTGAGCTGGGAGTTTTGTCTTTCATATTTCCAGACATCGCTCGGTCAAGCGTTTTGTGGCCTTGAGGGTAGTAATCCGTCCCCCCTTCCTTCTAGCGCCAAACTGTGGGAAACGAAATTCACACCGTCGATTTTAATGAATAATAATGGAGGAAAGAAACGAAAACCCTACTTTCCTTGAGGTCCGGAATCTCTGCGAGCGCCAACGACAAGTGACCAAATAAATGCGGAAAAGGTTTTGTTAAGATTTGGGACTGGACCTTTAGAAAGGCTGCTCTACGCACTTTCGAGGATCAAGTCGGACGAGTTTGGTTAGAAAGAATTGAACAAGAGATCTAACCGTCTGGGCGGGTTCGTCTAGTATGAGCGTGGGTTATAGATACAGGCATGTCGAGAATGATGCCTAGGGTTTCTAAGTGCCGAGCTCTAAAGGAAAAGAATTGTCCGATCCTTCCCGAGAGGAGCGGAGATTTGCAGCAGGAGGCGGCCAGACGTTCAAGGGCCTGCCTTGCTAGTCTAACCGCCTAAATTATAAGTTCTATCAGCTAACAAGAGCTTCAAGGTCTCCAATCTCGGATCCCTCTTCGCTCCAGCCCTCCTTATATAGTCGCTGGGTGGCCCGCTTAACCTTTCGCCTTTGGGCCCAAGTTTAACTCTTTGGAAATATTCCATTTTCCGTCGATCTTCGTTAGTTATCCTCGTAGTATTGACATTTATTCGCGAAGCTTAGCATTTATCCTACTTCCATAAGTTAGGATAAATCGTCATAGCTCCTATTGGGCTTGGATCTTCAAAATCGTAAGTGAGTCCGTGGACGCTTTCAAGCCCTCGAACGTTCATACGATTTCGAAAGATTATCTTTCCGCAAAATAAATCGTATAGCCTAAAGAACCAATGTTCGAAGTCGATGGTCCTTGTTTTACATGATACATTTTGCGGAAGAACCAACCTTCCTAGCTTTAGTCGTAAAACTTCGAGGATAACTCCAATCGAGTTGAACCGAGGAACACTAGGTCCGTAGCTAAGGTGCTACGACTTCACAGAAGCCACGATGTGCGATCTAAATCGGACGGGCTGGGAACAGGCTGGACGCGCCGGCGCCTGGGGCCAGGACATGACGAAGCTCGCCGGCGCATGGGACCAGCACGGGTGAGCACGCGCCGGCGCCCGGGCCAGCACGGGCGAGCCGGCGCCGGGGTCCCGGGACCAGCACAGGCGAGCTGGCGCCGGCGCCCATTCTGAAGATCTCGGCGAGGGCTTCGATTTGATATCTTGATCGTTTTCTTGTTCCTCACGGTTTGAGAGAACGACCTCTTTGAAGTTCCGACGCAGATTCTTTTGTGTTTAGGGTTTTTGTGGTGATCGAATCTTGAAGCCCTTGGGGGAGCGGACCTTGATTGGGTTGATCCGCCTTTTTTTTGTACCGATCTTCCCGGGGACTCTCGTACGTGCACGCCCGTCGTCTTCTGCTCTTACTTTCAAGAAGTGTTTCAGGAAGAACCCATAAGTAAGTAAAAAATAATCTTAGCCGTTGATTTCAAAATAATCGTTTTCGACCCCAACAGAGACTGGATATTTTAATTTGAGAAAATCTCGTAAGACTTCTTTTCAAATCATACGAGACTTTTTGTTTCGAGAAATACTTTCCAGAGACTTTCAGTCATTGATTCCGTCGTGACCGATTTTGACTCCAACACATCCTAATTTTTCATAAGCATGTTCTGAAAGATCACTGAGCTCTGCTTGCATTGAATCAAGGCGTTGGATCATTTTGTCATGGATAGAGCTTGGATCGATCGATTCCTTTGTTGAATTGTCGGTCGATGGCTGTTGAGGTCCGTCGATCGATGCGCTAGTTCTTCTGTCGATCGATGCTAGGGATGCAGGTCTGCTCGCAAGCTGCCTCTGAATAGCTCTGATTCCTTTTTGTATCCCTTCTATGCTAGATTCCATTCAGCCAATTTTGTTGTTTAGCGGGAAATACGTCTGATCTAGACGTCTGTCTTGCGAATCATCCACGCTTGTAATTGCCGTGTAGACTTCATCAGCTAACTTATCCAAGTCAGCTCTGGTGCAGATTTCTGAAGTCTATATATCGATCGATGCAACATCGGTCGATGTTTTCTTCTATAGATTCTCGTGAAGCTTCTCGGCAAAGAGCTTCATCTGGCTGTCGATTTCAGTCAGTCGTTTAGCGATCGATGTGAGGTTGTATTCATTGATCGATGCGATTGATGCAGCCTGATAATCGAGTTGACGTTGGAACTTCTCAGCCTCCTGCTGCATAGTATTCATGCATAGTGCGAGGTCCTCCACTTCTTTGTCTACTAAGAAGTGTATGTCAGCAAGTTTCCTCTCAGCTACTTTCAGACGAGTCAATCCTCCAAAAGAATTCGTGCGGGTTCATGATCTCGCATTGATAAGGCGGATAGATCTCTTTGTGGGAACCGAAATTCACACCGTCAATTTTCGATAAATAAGATTGCGGAGGAAAGCCAAGTAAACCTGACTTTCCTTGAAGGTCCGATTCTCTGCTGCCACACCTAAATCGAGCAAAGTTCAATAGATAAAATGAGAGTTTGAAATATTTGCCTGAAGGCTTTTATTAGATGAGAGAAACAAGTACAAGGATTCTCCAAAGACAAAGAGAGTTGCGATTTAAAGAAAAGATAGGGTCGCAGGCAGCCAAACGCCCTAAGCCTTGCTCCGCTAGTCTAACTACCTAAACCCTAGTTTTCTAAGCCAGCAGGATGCCTCTAAGTCTAATTCCTCGGATTTTCGGGATGCCTTTCTTCTGCTCTTGCTCTCCTTATATACCCACTTCTAGGTCGGTTTGCCTTAGGTGATGGGCCTTTGGGGCCAAGCTTATCTCTTCCGGAAATGTTCCATTTTCGCGTCGGTCTTCGTAATTATCTCCGAAGTTTTCCGCTACCTTTGACGAATTGATGTTTATCCGATGTTTCGTGGAATGGTAAACCGCCATAGCCTGATTGGACCAAACTCACGAGGGCTGATCCAAACAAGCTAAGCGGGATCGAACTGCACGAGTAGACCGAGATCAGACGGGGCCGGACCGACGCCAGGCCGATCTGCTAAGGATGGTGCCGCCGGCGCCAGGCCGCCTGCGTGGCCGGTGCCGCCGGCGCCAGTCGGTGCCGCGGCGCCAGGCAAGTGCCGCGCCAGGCCGGTGCCGCTGCGCCAGGCTGTAGCCAGGCTGCCCCGCGCCGCTGGCGCCAGGCCGCCGCCGCCGGGCGCCAGGTGCTGCCGGGCGCCAGGTTAGCCCAGCTGCCATCGCCGGCGCCAGGCTGGTGCCGCTGGCGCCAGGCCGTCTGCGGCCGGCTGCCGGGCCGGGCGCTAGGTCGGTGCCGGCGCCAGGCCAGCCGTCTCCCGCGGCCGCTGGCGCCAGGCCAGCCCGCTGCCCCGCGTGCAGCCGGGCGCCAGGTCGGTGCCGCTGCCAGGCCAGCTCAAGGCCCGCTGCGGGGTGCCGGGCGCCAGGTCGGTGCCGCCGGTGCTGTGCCAGCTCCGCGCTGCGGCCGGGCGCCAGGCGGTGCCGCCGCCAGGCCGCCTTGCCGTCCGTGGGTTTTTCATTGTCCGATCTTTCCCTTGTCAGTCGCTTATGGAAATCTTTGAGTTTCGGTTTTAGCCGCAGGATTTTAGATAACCGCTTTTGACCCCAACAGTTAGCCCCCAGCCCGTAAGGTCGGAGACGATTTTATGGGCGAAAGGATCTGAATTTTTGAAAATCAAATCTTGGCTAAGGATTTTTCCAGAGAACCTGCGGTCTTCCTCTTTTTCAATAGCCAACCCTCCCTTCTCATTCTTCACATCTTTCCAAATCTCTTCTTCTCTCAAGAAAGAAAATGTCTTCATCCCAAGGAAAAGAGGGTTCTGATGTTGAGATGGGCAGGCCGCCAAGTCGGCCGGTTCCGCCAGTCAAGCCCCGCCGCTCAGGCCGCTCAAGAGGCTATTCCGCCCCTGACTGATGGGTTTGATTTTTCTGCTAAGCTTATCCCGCGAGTGCTGCGAAGGCTTCAAAGCTGGCGAGGACTGAGACGCCTCGATGTTCCTTCCGCTCCAACTCCTTTGCCTGCTCCTTTGGTTCCTAGCCCGTCCCATCCATGCCCCCGCCTACACGTAAGGGGTTGTTCCTGAACAGACTCTTGATGTTCAGATCCATCCATCGGGTTCTTCGACTGCCCGATCGCGGATTCTCGGAAGAGATGACGCGATAGAATCTGCACCTCTTCCCCGCGGGAACTTGTCTCTGGGACTGCAGCTGGTGCCGCCGCCCAAGGAAGGGCAAGAGCTGGCGGGCGTCCGGAGCGAAAAGAAGCGGGTGCGGCGAGCGCAGGAGCCGACCTCAGAGCCGCTGGCCATCGCTCCAAGGTTCGATTTTGTCCGTAATTTTCTGCACCGCTTTTTGCGATGATACTTACTCTTTCCTTTTGACAGTTTGTGTCTCTGATCGACGGAATGCTTGGCGAAAAGGGTCGGAAGTCATTCGTCTATCGAAGGAACTGAGTCGCCGCAGAAGTGAACTTGGCCGCATTGCAGACTGTCGAGGACACCCATGCCGCATCGCCCCAGCGAGGTTCAGATCAGCGATTCGGAGCGACTTGGGAAGACCGCGCAGCTCGCTTACTCAAGGTGAAGAAAGAGAAGAGGAGTAAATCCTCGAAGTCCGCCGCCTTCGAGAAGGTTCAGGCTCACGAGGAGATGAACGCCTGAGATCCTCGGAGGTTGCCGATGCCAGCGACGACTTCTATGGTCGCCTGACGAGGATGGCCATCCTGTTTGAGTCCTTGATAGCTGTCCGTAAGAGGGACTTGGCTTTAGCGGGATCGAGGGGAGTCTGAATGAGCTCGAATTTCCAGGTAATGAGGCCCCGCCTTTGGACTTCGAAGCCATTCCGCCCCTAGACCCACCGAGGGAATTTGAATGCACTCTAGCTCCGGACCTCCCAAAACTCAGAAGATCGGGAGCGCGGGAGAAGATTGCGAGGTTGGCGCGACGAGGCGGGTAGGGCGATGCGATCGAGGGAGGCGACGGCGAGGCTGTCCCCTGCCGCGAGTGAGGATGAAGATGACGCCCTGAGCTTAGGTTTATCAACTCTTCTGGGATTTCGTTTTTTATGTGTTTCGCCGCTTAAGAGGCCATGATGTATTTACCGACTGGCCGCTGGTGGCTTCCTAATCCTCTTTTGGGGTTTTGTTTGAATTTCAGCAGTCTCAATCTATGAAACGCTCGATTATTTATGAACTTCAGTTTTTCAAGTATGAGAAAGAGGGTGTGAGTTGTCGCCTCATTCCTAGTTCCCCGATGATCACCGCATCTATTGTCTCAGATAAAGCTTAGATTTTCCGGGTTTACCGATTTATTAAAAACTCGTGAAACGAATAGGCTTAAGTGAAGAGACAAATTTTGATCTCGATACCATACTATGTCTGTGAGATGTCAAGATCCAGCGTGGCTGGGTTTAGGCAAGACCTAGGTTTACTCGACTGAGGCTTCGGCGATGACAAATCGCTTTCGCTTTGCCTCGCTTAGATTTTAACCTGACTCGCACTGCTTAAAACCGCAATTGTTGTCGGCTTATATGATTTGTTTTGGCGCGGAGTCGAGCTACTTCTTTACGAAGAGCTAGACCAAAATTTTGATTTCTTTGTAGCGCTATGTTTATCCTTGTCGGATGTAAGAGAGCCTACCCCTAAGGGCTGCTATTTGTCCGCTTAGACGCTAGAGTTCGCTTGTTGTGATCAGCAACAACGAAATGATACCGCTTTGAGGTGCTTTGTATGTTTAGAGACTAAGATTTCGTCTGCAATGTTTTGCGGAAAGAATGTCCTTCGCCGCTAGCGACGCCTCGCAGTGCTGAAGGTTGATTTTTCCTATGCCGCATCTCGTTGAAACGCTTATGGCTTTGGGATGTTTTTATGAATGTTCGCAGCCAGAAAACTGTCGCTTCCGCTTTGGACGCGACCAAGGGGTCGCGTAAGTTTGACCTAGGAGAAGCGCCACATTCACAATGCCTCGAAGTGTTGGCCATCCGGGATTTGTTTTGGATGTGATAATCGCTAGTGGACACTAGATCCGTTGTTGTGCCGCCTCGGCTGATTTTGAAAAGTCGAAAAGTTTCAAAATTTTAGAGTCTTCAAATTTGTGGGAGTATACGAGTATATCGCATCTACTCCCCTTTTAAATTGGGGATAGCTGACATGAAGGCTCTACGCACTTTGTCTAGGATCGCCATCTCAGTAGTTCTTTGTACCACGCTTTATCGCTTAGTGGTAGTATTTTTTGAGGTGCATCGATTCCAAGTTCTCGGATTTTGACGCCTTGCATGTTTATGATTTGGTATGAGCCTGGTCGGACTACTTTATGACTTTGTACGGTCCTTCCCAGTTTGCTCCCAGCTTTTCCCGCGCTTCGCTCGGCAGTGTTTTGGAAGACTTTTCGTAAGACTAAATCGCTTCTTTGAACCCGCGATGGCGACGCTTGAGTTGTAGTACCTGCAGCCGCAGCTGGTAATTCTGGATTCAATGAGTGCCTGGTCGCGGGCGCCATTGATGAGGTCGAGATTGTCCAGCATCATAGCTTAAATCCTCTCTTCGGGAGGAATCTTCTCCACTGGGAATTCTACTCCGCTGGGATCATACATTCCGCCTGTGAAAGGGCTAATGGAGTTTCACCAGAGTCTGCCTTTGGGTTGTACGATGCACCAAAGAACTCCTTCGAGCCTCTGCCCATCAGCCTTCTTCGCCTAGGCTTTGAGTCCACAAGGACGGTTTTGTTGATGGTTTCTGCCTGTCCATTGCATTGCGGATATCTGGGAGTTGACTTTGTAAGTCGATTTTCCATTTTTCGCAGAATGCTTCAATCAGTAGAGATAAATTGAGATCCATTATCTGTTACGATTTCAGACGGACCCCATGTCTAGTTATGATATGTTTCCGCATTAAGTTCTCGACTTGTGTGTCCTTGATACTTGCGTAGGATTCTGCTTCTACCCATTTGGAAAAGAAACTGTAAGGACTAGAGGAAGCGCTTTTGTTTTGATGGGTGCATAGGTCCGACGATGTCCATGGACCATCGCATGAAAGGATAGGGGACGAGATCGAGGAGAGGATCTCCGGTCGATGGATTGTTGAGCATGCCTTTGGCATTTTTGCACTTCCGGCTAATTCTCGCAGTCTTTACCATGGTTGGCCAATAATAACCGTGGCGCTTTGATTTTAACCGCAGAGATCTTCCGCCAGAATGATTTCCGCATGATCCAGAATGGACCTCCTTCATGATTCTTCTCCTTTTCCTTCTGCGCATGCCATGAGAGGACCAGAGAAACACCACTTATAAATTTCTCCCTCTATCGCGGACATACCGCGTCGCTTTGGTTTTACGAGCTTCCATTTTTCGGCGGTAAGGTTCCATTCACGATATAGGCTCGGATTGGTTCTAACCAAGGGCTGTCGAGCCATACTCGGTCGGGTTCACATCCTTCTCGCTGATCCTCGACTTCTTCCGCATCTTCAATCTCGCCCCGATTAGATTGACGACCACTGGTGGTCCGATGCTCGGATGAATTCGACCGATTACCTTTTGAGCCCTGATCTGAGCTTGAGGCGAGGGCAGCCAAGGCCAGCCTGGACGTTTTCCGAGCGAGGAATTCTGGTCAGGGCTAACTGGTCGAAATTTCGAGCCAGTTCTTGACGAAGTTTTAGATATGGCCCATCCTTTCGCCTTCGCCTCATATTCTCCGCTGTATTGATTGGCTTAACTAACTGAGAATCGCAGTAAGCTGAATATTACGGATTTTAACCCATGGGCCAGCCGCAATCCTGCGACGAGTGCTTCAGATTCTGCCTCATTGTTTGAAGCATGAAAAGCCAATCGGAAAGACTGTTCTAGGATTTCCGCTAGAGAGGTGAGCCAGATTCGATTCTCGATCCTTGTTTGGATGAAGATCCGTTTAACGGAGGACCCAAGTTGAGTTTGGTTCCTCGTTAGTCATGTCTCTAGGGTAATTCTACCAAGAAATCCAGTACTGGGACTTTGCACACGCCCCATGGTATTCGACGCCGCATCACTCAGTTCGATTGCCCATTTTGCGAGCCTCCCGGATTGACTTGGACTATGCAGGATTATCCCAGAGGGAACGGTGAGAACCACTATAGCTGAGACTGGAATATGGTCTTAGTTTTCCGAGGTTATGACAGCTAATGCTAATTTTTCCATTAGGGTATCGAAGCTCGCGATCCAGTAACGCCTTGCTTACGTAAAGATTGGTTTTGTTCGCCGCTCTTCTCGTGATCAAGACACCACTGACCGCTATGAAACTGCGATATAGAGAAAAGAGGTTCACCTTCCACCGGTTTTATGGAGACTGGTGGAGTGGCCAGGTAATGTTTCAATTGCTGGAAAGCTTTTTCACATTGCTCGACCATTCAACTTTGTTTCCTTCAATGTCTCGTAAAACGGTAGGCACTTATCCGCGGAGCGAGATGAAACGGTTCAAAGCCGCGATTCGGGTTAGCCTCGACTTCTCGCTTGGTTCTCGGGAGGCCATTTCTATCGCAGGCCGATTTGTTTGGTTGGCCTCGATTCCGCGATACGCTAGGTATCCGAGGAATTCTCCCGATGCCACCGCTAATCTACATTTTGCCGGTTGAGTTTCATGTTATGCTGGTTGAGTCGCGCAAAACATTCCTCTAGGGGCTATATGATCGGTTCGCCAAGAGATTTTACGAGCATATCATCGATGTATACTTCCATAGTTTTGCCGAAGTTGTTCGGCAAACATTTTGTTGACGAAGTCGCTGATATGTTGCACCTGCGCTTTTAAGACCGAAGGCATTACCTTATAGCAATACGCTCCGGGTCTGTGATGAACGCAGTTTTTCGCGGTCGCGGATTCATCATGATCTGATTGTATCCGGAAAAGCGCCCATGAATGATGGCTTGTTTCCCTGCTGCTTCACCAGTCGGTCAATGTGGGAGGAAGCAACTTTGACAGGCTTTATTCAGATCCGTGGAAATCGATTACGACCCGCCATTTGCCGCTTTTCTTTTACCACGACGGGTTGGCGAGCCAGTCCGATACCTGACTTCGTTATCGACTTACTTTGAGGAGTCTTTCGACTTCCTCATTGACGCGCGGTGGCACGCCAGGTCCCAACTTTCTCTTTGTTTTACGGGTTTGTGAGTTGGGTCGATGTTAAGTTCGTGACATGTTACGCTAATGTCGATTCCCGCATATCCTCCGCAGCCCACGCTAACGCATCGAGGTTCTTTTGAGGCACGCTGATGAGCTCGCTTTCATTGGTTCGCTGGAGGTTAGCTCCGATCTCGCCACACCGCTCCGGAAAGAATCGCGAGACAGATTGAGACCACCGTTCGCAGGTTGGTTCACGCCTTCCAGGGCCTCGCTCTTTACTCAGAAGGTTTCCGCGAATTGTTAATCGCTTGCTTTTTCCCGAGGTTTCGATTTCAGAGTTTTTCCGCTTTAGTTCGGTAGGTAGATCTGCGCTGCTCCGGACTACCATGTATTGTCTCGACTCAAAGGCTGGGAACTCGAGGCATAGGTGGAATGTTGATGGATCGCTCATGGAGTTTAGCCAGGAGTTCCAACTATCGACATTGTGATGTGGACCATCGATCACCAGGAATTCCGTTTTTGGCGACGCCCCGCTTTGACTAGGAGGTTAGTTGAGCCGAGGGTCATAATTTCTCCCGAGTCCCAATATCGGGCTGGGGTCATCCGTAAGGATGCTTAGGTCGACTTCCATCCTCTCGAGGGTGCTTTTAGATAATATTGGCCGAGCATCCGTGTCGACTAATACCCTGCTACGCCAATGTCCTGGATCGTGAGTTCTATTACGAGGAGATCGCTGTGAGGTTTGACCGTGACGGGCCGCTGTTCGATCCTCGAAAGATATGATGTTGCGGCTGACGAAGAAGTCATACTGAACTTTGATCGATCGGTGGTTTTCAGTTAGAGAATCCGTCCCCCCCTCCTTCTAGCCAACCTGGGAACCGAAATTCACACCGTCAATTTTCGATAAATAAGATTGCGGAGGAAAGCCAAGTGAACCCGACTTTCCTAAGGTCCGGATTCTCGCTGCCACACCTAAATCGAGCAAAGTTCAATAGATAAAAATAGAATTGAAATATTTGCCCGGCGTTTTATTAGATAAGGGAAACAAGTACAAGGATTCTCCGAAAGACAAAGAGAGTTGCGATTTAAAGAAAAAGATAGAGTCGCAGGCAGCCAAACGTCCTAAGCCTTGCTCCGCTAGTCTAACTACCTAAACCCTAGTTTTTCTAAGCCAGCAGGATGCTCTAAGTCTAATTCTCGGATTTTCGATGCCTTCTCTCTGCTTTGCTCTCCTTATATACACTTCTAGGTCGGTTTGCCTTAGGGTGATGGGCCTCGCCTTGGGCCCAAGCTTATCTCTTCCGAAATGTTCCATTTTCGCCGGTCTTCGTAATTATCTCCGAAGTTTTCCGCTATCTTTCGATGACTTGATGTTTATCCGATGTTTCGTGGAATCGGGTAAACCGCCATAGCCTGATTGGACCAAACTCACGAGGGCTGATCCAAACAAGCTAAGGCGGATCGAACCGCACGAGTAGGACTGATCCGGACGAGGGCCGCTGGACCGACGCCAGGCCGAATTCGCAAGGACGGTGCCGCGGCGCCAGGGCCGGTGCTATCGGAAGCGGTGGGCCGCCTGCGCGGATTTGCCGCCGCTTAGGTCGGTGCCGCCAGGCCAGGCCTGCGTCCTGCCGGGCGCCAGGTGTGCCGGGCTGGCGCTAGGTTGTTCTGCCCTGCCGCCGCGCCAGGTTTGGTGCTGGGCGCTAGGTTGAAGCCTATGGCCCGCTAAGTGGCCGGGCGCCAGGGTCAGCTGGGGCGCCAGGCTGTAGTTCGCCCCGCTGTAAGCCGCCGCCAGGCTGGTACCGGGCCGCGCCAGTCGGTGCCGCCGGGCGCCAGGCCAGTCTATTCTGCTGCCGCCGCCAGGGGAGGCCTGGTGTCGCTGGCGCTAGCCAGCCCGCTGTCTCCGCGGCGCCAGTCGGTACGCTGGCGGCTGGTTAGCCTGGCTACGTGTCCGCCGCCGCCAGGTCGTCTGTCCCCGTAAGCCGGGCGCCAGGCCGCCTTGTCATCCGTGGGTTTTTTCGTCCCATCTTTCCTCACCGCTTCATGGGAAATCTTTGAGTTTCGGGAAGGTTTTTACCGCAGATTTTGGAGATAACCGCTTTTGACTCCAACACTCTCTTCATCTCTTCGCGATGCTTAGATCCCCTAGGTTGTGGAAGATAGGTTCACAGGTTTTGGTGAGTTTGCTGCTGAAACGATCTTTTTGCTTTCTCGCCTCTTCCGTATATCTCCGAGACTCATCAACCTCACGCTTTGAGTAGGTGGTCGATGGTGTATTTCATATCGATCGATGTGGATGTTACCCGCCGATCGATATTGAACTTGTCTGGCCGTGGTTCCGGTGTTGCGAAGATCTCAAGTTCCAGCTCAAGACGCTTAACCTTTTGAGTAATTCCTGGTCTGCAATCAACATCCAGCTTCATCCCACGCTAAGCTTGTCCTCAGGCATCCTCTAAACTCTATTCCATGGAGAATTTTTCCAACTTGCGCTCTCCAAGTAGACCAGTGAACACCTCGTTGATCTCATCTTTGTGTACATTTCTTGCACCAAATCTCTTCTTTGTAAATGAACTAGCTGCTCGTAAAATGATGTAAGAGCCATTCATCAAGTCCTTTCAAGTGTTTCGATGTCGCTCTTTAGGAAATTTGATGACGCCACCATCTACTCCTCTAGCAAATCCTTTCGTCCCTGTAGACCTATACTCATCTCTGCTCCCAAAAGAATTTTTGAACCCATATCGAAAAGCTCTTTCCAAATTCAGACGCCTATCAATCGATGTCCCAGACTAATATCGACGATTCGCTGAAAATCTGGGTCCTTCTGTTGAGATGATTATCCTCACTTCCTTTGTCGCTTGTTATGTCTGCCTCCTGGTGCTGATGATGGTGGTCTGTTCATAGCTGCTAAGGCTGGAATAGTTTTGGGATCCGCTGGCTAACTGTCGTGGACGCCCGCAATGCCCTCTCGATATGTGGAGTGTTCATCCATCCATTGAGCGTGCAAAGCCTTTGAATCCCTTGAAAATACCAAACTCATCCGGGTTAAATTACCAAATCAAGTACAGGTGAATTTGTTACCCGATGGTTTGATGAATGTATCGATCGATGGCACAGGTAACGGATCGACCAATGGTTGTTCAGGCCTATGGTCGATCATTGTGGTGGTGCCGTGGTCGATCGATGAGACTTCCTCGGGTTGAGTGATGTATGCTGGCGGCGGTCTCGACCACTTAAGCTCTCGCAGGTAATCGCTGCCCAGCCCCGCATTGAGTAGTCTCCGCCTCGCTTGTTGTTGACTGGTTGTCGAATGATGGTGGTAAGTAGTATCGATCGATGGGGAGAAGGTCCCATAGATCGATGTGTTGATTCTGAGGTTGTGGTGGAGAAGTCGACTTTATCTTCTGGAAGGCTGTGATACTCTATAGCTCTTCTCCTCGTAATCATTAGTATACCCTCAGTGTGAGAGTAGTATCTGCAGCAAGTGGTGGATGTAGTAGTCGCTCCCACTTGTTTACCTCAAGTCACCATCTGGAAACTCCTCCCTCGATCTGGTTGAAGCGCTAATCGATCGATGACCATGTATGTCCGGTCGATCGATGTCGGTTCACCAGAATTGATCGGCGAGACAGTGCCACTATCGACGATCTTCATCGTATTCGCCTCAGAGCGCCTTGTGAATCGGATTCATCTCCACAACAGCAAACAGCTACGCAGGTCTGGAGCCATCTCGATCTTCTCTCCGAGGAACCTCAATGACTCGCTCCGATCATAGTAATCGTAGGATTGATCGTGGTTAGGCACAGCTTTGTTTGTCCAAAGGTTGCAGATAGCTCCAACCGTGGCTAGGAAGGCTCTTCCAAGTAGCAAAGAAGTAGGTAGGGTTACCTTGACGCCCAAGACATGGAAGTCTACTGGAATTAGGGCTTCTCCTATGTTAACCTCCAGGTTTCGATGATTCCTCCAGAGTTCTCTGAGAACAAACCACAAAGATGAACGATTCTTTAGTAGGCTCTATCTTCGACCTAGATGGTCACCTAAGATGTTGACTTCTCCTATGTGGGAAGTTGATCCCATGGACTGAGCAAGGAATAACAAACTTCCCCGGATCACCCTCTTCTCTCAAGTTTGATCTTCTTCATACTGCCTCGACTTGGTTGAACATCCTCCTGTCTCTTCTATCTCCTCGTTTCTCTGAAAAACATCACAATCAGTGTGAAAACTAGGCTTCCAAGGGTTTCTCTGTAGGTATTCTTAGAACCGTTTTCTGA
>JAEACV010000178.1:0-27080 GCA_016432835.1 Brassica nigra | reverse complement strand
AATCGTATCGATAAAAGTACCATGGGCCAAATAACGAGGTCAATATGAAGCACTCGTCAAGAGGGTTACGACTAGCCCACGGCTCAAGATCCGAACATTCACGCCATCGACTCTCAGTTAGTCGCTAATCAGTACACGGAGAATACAAAGCAGGGACGAAGAATGGATGCATATCTAAAACTCATCCAAGACTCTCCCGAGACTTCGACCACTTCAATTCTCACTAGGATTCCTCGCCGAAAATACTCAGGCAGATGCCTTGCCGCACTCCGCCAAGTTCTGATTCTGACTGAGACGGATAATCCGCCGAAGTTCATTGAACATCCAAGCATCGACCACCAGTGATCGCCAATCTGATTCGAAAGCACAATCAAAAATGCGGAGGAAATCGGACCCACCAGAAGAAACGGATCAGTCGGATACGCTGCGACAGCCCATGGCTAGAGCCGATCCGAGTATGCTACATAATCGACGGAGCGCTTCCAATCGAGAAATGGGCGCCCGCAAAATTAAGACCCAGGCCGCATCGACACAATAAAGAGAGAAGGAGAAATCTACAAATGGAGATTCTCCGCCCACTCATGACCTGGGCGCCAAAGGTTAAAAGCGAGAAGAGTAATGGAGGAGGTCCATTCCGATCGCGGAACCATTCCGCGAAGATCTCTCGCCAAAATAAAACGCCATGGTTATTACTGGCCAACTATGATCAAAGACTATGGTAGTTCGCGACGAAGTGCTAAAAAATACCAAAGGAACACGCCGACAATCCATCAACCCGCGTAAGTCCTCTCGCCCATTTCATCTCAGATCCCTTTATGCGTGGTCCATGGATATCGCCGCCATTGCATAACTCAAGCAGAACGCTTCTTCTCATCCTCACGGATTTCTTCTCAAAGGAGTAGAGGCGGATTCCTACGCAAGTATCAAAGACGACAAGTCGAGAACTTTGTATAGAAGAACATCATCACTGTGGGAACCAAATTCACACCGCCGAAGCTTCAGTAAATTGAGGGAAACCAAGTAAACCCAGTCTCCCTAAAGGTCACGGCTATCTGCTGGGCCACACACAACACAATCAGCATTTTTAAAATATTAAGGTATAAAATTGTAAGATAAAAAGAAAGGAGAGCAAAGGATCTTTATTCGACCAAGGCTTGAGCTGAACAACAGGTAAGAGCCTTGGCTACGGTAGAGCTGTCGGCAAGTTCGCTAGTCTAGCAACCTAAGTTCTAACCTAGTTGAGTCGCAGCTCGATAGTAAAACGAAAATGCCTAATTTTCTAAGTGCAAAGTTTGCTCTTAGAAAGCTCTCGCCTCCTCACCAAGCTCTCCTTATATACTTCCTCTAGGTCGGTTTGCCTCTTCGACCGGATTTGTCGCAAGTCAGGCTTTTCTGTTTTTCCTTCATGATTATCTTCGAAACTTAACATTTATCTATGAATTTGACATTTATCTTCGCTGAAACTTGACATTTATCTCTTCCGCCAATGAGATATACAGTCCTAATCTTTGGGCTCAAGTCTCTTTGGATCGTGGGCCGCCGCCTGCATTCGACCTTCTTTGGGCCGTGATTGAGACTTGCTCGCTTTTACTCGCCGTCCGGCATAGGTACAATCCCTTCTAACGGAACTCGCCTTCTTCATACCCAGGTGGTTGATGTTGAATTAATTGTAACCCGGCCCTACCACTTAAGAGTGGAAACCGTTTCGAGATACTTAACCTTCCCAATTTCCCCAAAGCTTTGAAGATATTCCTAGACTGATCGTCGATGTTATATCCGTGGACCTGGAGGATTGAGTTATGGAAATTTCGACAAAGACGATGGTCGCCAGGATAAGACCGGGTTCAGAAATAATCGCCGAAGATCGTGCTCGCTGGACGAAGCTTTCTGTGCTTTGGCCGAACTCGGCGAAGCTGATCATGATGATCGGTTGTACCGGGCGAAGCTGACTCCATGTCATGGTCGAAGCTAGCGGCGAAGGTCTGTTCGCCAGGCGAAGCTCGCTCTTGCCATGGTCGCCGGGCTTAGGGTTCGCGCCGCTGTGAGTCTTTCCCTTGTCGCCGAGTTGGCGAAGCTGGCCTGCGTTCGCCAAGTAGTTGCCATATTCGTTGCCGCGAGTTGGCCCGCGGCCGCAGGCAAGTTTCCTTGTCTCGGCGAGTCAGCCGGGCTACCCGTGCCCCTGGTGAATTGCAACTCGCCGGGCGAATTTCCTTTGTCTGGCGAAGCTCGCCGCAGTTGACTTATTTCGGCCGCTTTTCCGCCGGCGACCTCCCTTGTTCATCGAAGCTCGCCGGGCGAAGCTCTCCCTTTGTCTCGGCCGAAGCTCGCCGAAGCTGCCTCGCCGCCAGCGAAGCCTTTGTCTCGCGGCGAGCTCGCCGGTGAGCTGGCCCGTGTCGCCCGCAACTGGTCTGCCGCTGGGCGAAGCTTCCCTTTGTCTTGGTCGAAGCTCGCGGGCGAAGCTGGCCTGCGGGCGAATGACTCCACGCGGGCGAGTCTTTCCTTGTCACGGCGAGCCCGCCGCCAGTTGGTCTGCGCTCGCCGGGTGATCCGCTTTGGCTACCAAGTTTTGACCGAGATTTGGTTCTTCCGAGGATTTTCGGCATCGATTCGGCGGACCGATTTTGACTTTAACGGTCCATTAATTACGAATCAGAATAGACAACGGGTCTCAGTTCATCTACCCGATTCAAGCATTCTGCGAGGAGTGGAAGATAATGACTGACCAAGTCGACTCCCGTGATATCCGCAGCAGCAACGCCAGGCAGAGACCATCAACAGACCGCCTCGACGGGTTAAAAGTGCTTTGAAGCCAAAAAGGGGCGCATGGGAAGAAGAGCTCAGGAGTCCTTTTGGTTACATTGTAACACCCCAGACGGGCTACGGTGAAACCCCATTCGCCTCGCTACGGAACGGAATGTATGATCCCCACGGAAGTAGTATTTCCGGAGTAATGGAGAAGATTCCTCCCTAACGAAGATCTTAACAACGCGATGCTCCCTGGACAAACTCGACCTTATTAACGAAAGCAACGACCAGGCTCTCAACGAATCCAAACTACCAGCACGCCGCCGCCAAATACTACAACTCAAATGTCCGCCACCAGAGGTTCAAAGAGGGCTACCTAGTTTTGCTAAAATCTTCCAAAACACCGCCGTGCGAACGCAGGAAAGCTGGGGAAACCGAAGGACCGCATAAAGTCATAAAGGTGGTCCACCAGGATCATACCAAATCGCAAAACATGCAGGACGCCAAGATCCAAAGAACCTGAACGCTGATGCATCTTTAGAAATACTACCACTAATCGAACGCGGAATTTAAAGAACTACGAGATGGCTTTGACCTGAAAAGGTACGAGGCAGCTCGCCAAGAGAGTTCAGCTATCCCCCACCTAAAACGGGGAGGGTACGATAATTCTATACTCCCATAATATTTCGAATGAAAACGACATTTTCAAACTTTCCACCACTAAATCTGGTAATCCGCATTCACCTAACAAAGCCCACGAAAATATGCATGAAAAATCTACTTTTGGCATCGCGAGACGCCAGCATTTCTTGAAGTTAATGATTTTCCCATCCACAAAACGACGCTCGCTCTTGGAACAGGTTCACCTATATCGGTAAAATGCCTTTAAATGGCATCATTTCTTTGTTGCTGATCACAACAAACGAATCCTAACGCCTTAAACAGACATTAGTACCAAACGAAGGCTCTCTTTACATCCACAAGGATACCATAGCGCTATACAAGAAAATCCAAAATTTTGGTCAGCACCTCCAAAACAGCCTTTGAAGTAGCTCGGTTCGTGCCAAGACAAGTTATATAAGCATAACATTTCGCTGGACTTTATATCAGTACTAATCAGGTAGAAATTGCAAATAGGAAAACGAGAGCCGATTTGTCATCCGATAGCCTCAGTCCGAGTAAACCTAGGTCTGCCCTAAACCCAGTTTTACCGGATCTTGACATCTCAAAGGCATAATATCAGCACCCTGATATGAGATCCCAAAACTTGTCTCTTCACTTAAGTCTGATCGTTTCACTTAACCTTCAAGAAAACAAAACCACACGCTACCAACAAACGAATAGATACGGTGATCATCAGGGGCAAGGAGGAGACAACAACTCATTTCCTCGCCTCTAACTTCGAAATCCAAAGTTCTCTTTAATTTATAATAACCAAAAAGAGTTTTATAGATCGAGCCTGCTATCTTACAAAAAGCCCTAAGAAGGGCAGGGATTCAAAGCCACCAACGCCAGTCCCAAACATACAAACCACGGCCTTTTAAACAGGCCAAAATAAAATGAAAATCCTCGAAGGATCATAAACCTACGCATTCTTCGAGCACCGCCTTCATCCTCAATCTCAACAAAACCTGCAACCATGTCATCATCCTCCGCCCAACTTCACCCTCTCGTCCCATCATCTCGCCCGACCACCGGATCTCGCCCCTCGTTTCTTCAAACACGGGCGAAGGGTGCACTCGACTGAGCTGAGATGACCGAGTCGGTCTCCTCGAAATTTCGAGCTCCTTGCGAGATAGTAGCCGAGCTCTTCGAGTCTAAAGTCGGTCTTTCGCCTTTAAGCAGTCGATCTCGCTCAGGCTTCCCTCAACGCTCGCTTAGGGCCAAGTCTCTCGCGAACCGACAAGAGGGAACCAAACAGAGCAGCAATCCTCGCTAGACGAAGCTGAAGTCATCGCCGAGACGACGGCCTCGGACTCTTCTTGTTTTGAATTTCACGCTTGAGACGTGAACTCTCAGACCTTCTTCTTTTTCTTCTTCAACTTGAACAAAGCACTCGACTTCCCAAGATCCCGCGCCCGATCGGACCTGAGCATCCAATCGAAAACCTCACCAGTATGAGCTTCCTCGATGGATTTCAACGATCCTCCGACCTCTTCTTCGCCTTACTCGCTAGGTCCTTAGTCGCTGCTCTATCTCTGAGCTGCAGTCGCAGATCCCACCAATCAGCGCACACAAACTGCATACAAGAAAAAGAGAAAATCATCGAAAAGACGAGACTAAGCTCTATGCCGAATGTTCAAGAAAACTCTGGTTCGAGTGTGAGAAACCCCGGTTTCCCTTCCGCCTTTGGTGCACCTCCTCTTCTTGGTGAAGTTTCGGAAGCGCACCGCCTCTTTACTTTTGGGCAAGGGAGGACGCTTACTGGAAGCCCTAATGATCTCCTTTCTGTCCAGAGGGGGAGGCATCAGCTCGTACCTTTTCTTTCTCTCGAACCGGGCCGGAGGGTAGAGGAACCAGAAGGTTGAGCTGAGACCTCCGCACCATCGCGAAGAGCCGGTCAGCCCCAACAAAGGGCTGCATGGTCGGAGATTTCTTCACCGAGGGATGACATTGCGAAGTGGGATAGCCGCACTGCATGGTTCCGAAGTCACTTCTTCGCACTGCGCCTAGATAGTCTCTTTGAAAGAAAGAAACCCGCGAATGTAAGGTTGGAGGGCTTCATGCATGGCCGGAGTCGAAGTGCCGAAGTTGGCCTCACCCATCTCTCAACGGAGTTATTCTTTTCGCTGGGGAGGAAGACATTCTTGATAGGTAGTTTGAAGAGAAGAGAATGTGAGAGAAAGATGTGTGAAGAATGAGGAGGGTGAGTTGCTACTTATAAGGATATGAGGGCCAGGGAACCAAATTCACACCACGGCCAATTTCTGATAAGATTATGAGGAAAGCTAGTAAACTTTCCTTGAAGGTCCGATTCTCTGCGCTGCTACACGGGTCGATAAAGTAAAACAGAAGAAAAATGGGAATTGAAATATTTGGTTCAAGGCGCTTTATTAGATAAGAGAAACGAAAGTACAAGGATTCTCCGGAAGACAAAGAGATTTGGCGATTTAAAGAAAAAAGATGAGTTGCAGGCAGCCAAACGCCCTAAGCTCCTTGTTCGGGCCAGTCTAAATCCACCTAAACCCTAGTTCTTCTAAGCTAGCAGGATGCTCTAAGTCTAATTCTCGGATTTTTGGGATGCTCTTCTCCTCGGCTTCGCTTTCTCTTATATACCCACTCCTAGGTCGGTTTGCCTTTGGGGCCCAAGCTTATCTCTTCGTGAAATGTTCCATTTTCGCCGGTCTTCGTAATCAATATCCTCGAAGTTTTCGCTATCTTCGATGACTTAATGCTTATCCGGACGCTTTGGGAAATCGATAAACCATTGGCAGCCTGATTGGGCCTGAATGTTTGAAAAATCGTAAGTAAGTATGTGCTGTGGACTTGTTCTTTAAGATCGTTAAACGCTTTATACTTCATTTCGAAAGATGATCTTTCTCGAGAATAACCAGAGAAATTTTAAAAAGCGCGATCGGTTCAAGTTAATCGATCTTTATGATTTTAATTTGTCCGGCACTTTGCACCGCTTTTTAATGGCGATACTTTACTCCTTCCTTTTCTGGCAGTTTGTGCCGATTGACGAATGCTTGGCGAAAAGTGGTCGGAAGTCATTCGGCCTATCAAGGAACCGGAGTCATCGCAGAAGCGCTGAAGCGCATTTTAGGGGCTGCGGTGGCAGACCGCCGAGGACACCCATGCTGCCTGACGTCCCAGCTTGAGGTTCGATCAGCGATCTTGAGCGAATTTGGGAAGACCAAGGAAGTTCGCTACTCAAGGTGAAGAAAGAGAAGAGGAGTAAATCCGAAGTCCGGCCGCCTTCGTGAGAAGGTTCAGGAAGCCACAGGAGATGAACGCCTGTAGATCCTCGAGGTTGCTAAATGCCAGCGAATTTACTTTGGTCGTCTGACGAGGGATGGCCATCCTGTTTGAGTCCTTGATAGCCATCCGCAAGAGGGACTTGACTTTAGCGGGATCGAGGGGAGTTTGAATGAGCTCGAAGTTTTCGAGGTAACGAGGCCCCGCCTTTGGACTTGGAGGAAGCAGATTATCGCCCCGAAGCGAGAGGGCGGCATCGAGGGAGATTTCGACCGATCCCGCCGCCTGTAAGTTTACCGCACCCTAGCCCCGCCTCCAAAACTCAGAAGATCAGGAGCCACGGAGAAGATTGGCAGATTGGCGCCAACGAGGCGGTAGTGGCGATGCGATCGGAGGAGGCGACGCGAGGTTGTCCCTCGCCGCTGAAAGTGAGATGAAGATGACGCCCCTGGAGAGCGCCTTAGGTTTATCAATCCCTTCTGGATTTCGTTTTTATGTGTTTCGCCGCTTATGAGGCCATGATGTATTTAATGACTGGCCAGGGCTTCAATCCTCGCCCTTTTGGGTTTTGATTGAATTTGGCAGTCTCAATCTATGAAACATTTTCGATTATTTATGAACTTCAGTTTTTCGAAGTATGAGAAAGAGGGTGTGAGTTGTCGCCTATTCCTAGTTCCCCGATGATCACCGTACTCTATTGTTCGCATAGAAAGCCAGATTTTCCGCTGTTTACCGATTTACAAAAAACTCGCGGAAACTAATACTTTAAGTGAAGAGACAAATTTTGGATCTCGATACCATACTCATGTCTGTGAGATGTCAAGATCCAGTGTGGCTGGGTTTAGGGCAAGACCTAGGTTTACTCTGACTGAGGCTTTATGATGACAAATCGACTTTCGCTTTAGTTCGCTATTGCGATTTTAACCTGACTCGTGACTGCTAAAACCGCTAATTGTTGTCGGCTTATATGATTTGTTTTACGGAGTCGAAATACTCTCTTTACGTAAGAGCTAGACCAAAATTTTGATTTCTTGTATAGCGCTATGTTTATCCTTGTCGGATGTAGCCTACCCCTGAAGGGCGCTGCGCTTTGTCCGAGACGCTAGAGTTCGCTTGTTGTGATCAGCAACAACTAAATGATACCGCTTTTGAGGTGCGCTTGTATGTTCGAGATCTAAGATTTCGCCTAATGTTTTGCAGAAAAATGTCCTTCCCGCCAGCTTAACGCCTCGCAAAGGCTGAAGGTTGATTTTTCCTTATGCCGATCTCATGTTGAAACGCCATGGCTTTGGGGATGTCTTTTGTAATGTTCGCAGCCAGAAAACTGTTTCCGCTTTGACGGGACCAAGGGTCGTAAGTTTGACCTGTGGAGAAGCATCTACATCACAGTGCTTCGAAGTGTTGGCCATCCGATTTGTTTGGATGTGATAATCGCTTAGTGGATACTAGATCCGTTGTTGTAGCCGCTTCGCTGATTTTGAAAAGTCGTGAAAAGTTTCAAAATTTTAGAGTCTTCAAATTTGTGGGAGTATACAGCATACGCATCACTCCTCTTTTAAATTGGGGATAGCTGAACTCGATTGGCGAAGTTGCCCACGCACTTTGTCTAGGATCTGCCATCTCAGAAGTTCTTTGTACCACGTTTTATTGTTTAGTGGTAGTATTTTTAAGGTGCATCGATTCCAAGTTCTCGACTTTGACGCCTTGCATGTTTTGCGATTTGGTATGAGCCTGGCCGACTACTTTATGACTTTGTACGGTCCTTCCCAGTTTGCTGCCTTTTTCGCTTCGCTCGCTGCAGTGTTTTGGAAGACTTTGCGTAAGACTAAATCGCCTTCTTTGAACCTGTGATGGCGTGACGCTTGAGTTGTAGTACCTTAAGGCAGCGTGCTGGTAATTTGATTCGAATGAGTGCCTGGTCGCGCACTCATTGATGAGATCGAGATTGTCCAGCATCATAGCCGCTTAAATCCTCTCTTTCGAGGAATCTTCTCTCCGCATCTCGGGAATTCTACTCCGCTGGGATCATACATTCCGCTCCAAACGAGGGCTTAATGGAGTTTCACCCGTAGTCTGCCTTGGGGTTGTTCGATGTGACCAAAGGACTCCTTCGAGCTCCTCTGCCCATCGCCTTCTTGGCGCCTAGGCGCTTTGAGCCCGCCAATGACGGTTTTGTTGATGGTTTCGCATGTCCGCTGCAATTCGGATATCTGGGAGTTCACTTTGTAAGTCGATTTTCCATTTTCGCAGAATGCTTCGATCGAAAGTAGATAAATTGAGATCCATTATCTGTTACGATTTCGACGGACCCCATTTAGTTATGATATGTTTCCGCACAAGTTCTCGACTTGTGTGTCTTTGATACTTGCGAGATTCGCTTCTACCCATTTGGAAAAGAAACCGTAGGACCAGGAAGCTTTTGTTTTGATGGGTGATAGGTCCGACGATGTCCATGGACCATCGCATGAAAGGATAGGGGACGAGATTGAGGAGAGGATCTCCGCTGGTTGATGGATTGTTGGAGCATGCCTTTGGCATTTCTCGCTTCCGGCTAATTTCTCGCAGTCTTTACCATGGTTGGCCAATAATAACCGTATGCTTTGATTTTGACCGCGAGATCTTCCACCAGAATGATTTCCGCACGATCCAGAATGGACCTCCTTCATGATTCTCTCGCCTTTCCCTTCTGCATGCCATGAAAGGACCAGAGAAACACCACTTATAAATTTCTCCTCTATCGCGGACGCACTGCGTCGCTTTGGGTTTTCACTTTACGAGTTTCCATTTTCGCGGGCAAGGTTCCATTCACATATAGGCTCGGATTGGTTCTAACCAAGGGCTGTCGCGAGCCATACTCGGTCGGGTTCACATCCGCCTGCTGATCCTCGACTTCTTCCGCGATCTTCAATCTCGCCTCGATTAGATTGACGACCACTGGTGGTCCGATGCTCGATGCTCATGAATTCGACCGATTACTCTTTGGAGCCCGATCTGAGCGAGGCAAGGGCAGCCAAGGCATCGGCCTGACGCTTCCAGCGAGGAATTCTGGTCAGGGCTTAACTGGTCGAAATTTCGAGCCATTTCTTTGACGAAGTTTTAGATATGCGCCAATCCTTTCGCTCTTTGCCTCATATTCTCCGCTGTATTGATTGGCGACTAACTGAGAATCGCAGTAAGCGAATATTACGGATTTTAACCCATGGGCCAGCCGCAAGCCTTGCGCGAGTGCTTCAGATTCTGCCTCATTGTTTGAAGCATGAAAAGCCAATCGGAAAGACTGTTCTAGATTTCCGCTAGAGAGGTGAGTCAGATTCGATTCGATCCTTGTTTGGATGAAGATCCGCGACGGGAGGACCCAAGTTGAGTTTGGTTCCTTGTTAATCATGTTTCTAGTGGGTAACTCTACCAAGAAATCCGCAAGTACTGGGACTTTGCACACGCCTTGGCGATATTCGACGTCAGATTCACTCAGTTCGATTGCCCATTTTGGCAGCCTACCGGATTGACTCGACTATGCAGGATTATCCGCAGCGGAACGTGGTGAGAACCACTATAGTATGAGACTGGAAGTATGGTCTTAGTTTCGCTTCGGGTTATGACGGCGATGCTAATTTTTCCATTAGCGGTATCGAACTCGCGATCCAGTAACGCCTTGCTTACGTAAAGATTGGCTTTTGTTTCGCTTCTCGTGATCAAGACGCCACTGACCGCTAATGAAACCGCGCATAGAGGAAAAGAGGTTCACCTTCCACCGTTTTGCGAGGACTGGTGGAGTGGCCAGGTAATGTTTCAATTGTTGGAAAGCTTTTCACATTGCTCAACCATTCGAACTTCTTGTTTCCCTTCAATGTTTCGTGAAAACGGTAGGCACTTATCCGCGGAGCGAGATGAAACGGTTCAAAGCCGACTCTTCCGTTAGCTCTGGACTTCTCGCTTGGTTCTCGGGAGGCCATCTCTACCAGTGCCGATTTGTTTAGGGTTGGCCTCGATTCCGCTGATACGCTACGAGGTTTCGAGGAATTCTCCCGATGCCACCGCTAATCTACATTTTGCCGAAGTTTCATGTTATGCTGGTTGAGTCGCGCAAAACATTCCTCTAGGTGGGCTATATGATCGTGTTCGCCAAGAGATTTTACGAGCATATCATCGATGTATACTTCCATAGTTTTCCGAAGTTGCTCGCAAACATTTTGTTGACGAAGTCGCTGATATGTTGCACTCGCGCTTTTAAGACCGAAGGCATTACCTTGTAGCAATACGCTCTGCGGTCTATGATGAATGCAGTTTTTCAAGGTCGCCGATTCATCATGATCTGATTGTATCCGGAAAAGCGCCCATGAATGATGGGCTTGTTTCCTGGGCTGCTTCAACCAGTCGGTCGATGTGAAGCAACTTTGACAGGCTTTATTCAGATCCGTGAAATCATTACAGACTCGCCACTTGCCGCTTTTTCTTTTACCACGACAGGTTGGGCAAGCCAGTCCGACACCTGACTTCTGTTATCGACTCTACTTTGAGGAGTCTTTCGACTTCCTCATTGACCGGTGGCACGCCAGGTCCCAACTTTCGCCTCTTTGTTTTACGGGTTTGTGAGTTGGGTCGATGTTAAGTTCGACATGTTAATGTCGATTCTCGGCATATCCTCCGCAGTCCGGCTTAACGCATCGTGAGGTTCTTTTGAGGCATGATGAGCTCTGCTTTTATTGGTTCGCTGAGGTTAGCTCCGATCTACACACCGCTCCGGAAAGAATCGTCGAGACAAATTGAGACCACCGTTCGCAGGTTGGTTCACGCTTCCTTCCAGGCCTCAGCTCTTGGGACTGCCGAAGGTTTCCGCAGTCGCGGAATCGCTTTTTTCCGGAGGTCTTGATGTCGGAGTTTTTCCGCTTTAGTTCGGTAGCGAGGTAGATCTGCGCTGCCTGCGACTACCATGTATTGTTTCGACTCGAAGGCGCGGAACTTGAGGCATGTGGAATGTTGATGGATCGCCTCATGGAGTTTAGCCAGGAGTTCCAACTATCGTGATTGTAGGATGTTGGACCATCGATCACCAGGAATTCCGTGTTTTTTATGACGCCCCGCTTTGACTAGAGGTTAGTCGAGCCGAGGGTCATAACTTCCCCGAGTCCTAATACTGGGCTGGGGTCATCTGTAAGGATGCTTAGATCGATTTCATCCTCTCGAGGGTGCTTTTGTAGATAATATTAGCCGAGCATCCGTGTCGACTAATACCCTTGCTACGCCAATATCCTGATCGCGGAGTTCTATTACGAGGAGATCGCTAGAGGTTTGGCCGGCCGCTGCTCGATCCTCGAAGATGATGTTGCGGGCTGACGAAGAAGTCATACTGAACTTCGATCGACCGGTGGTTTTCGAAGTTAGAGAATCTGGCCCCACCCTCCTTCTAGCCAAATCGGGGAACCGAAATTCACACCGCCAATTTCTGATAAGTAAGATTGCGGAGGAAAGCCAAGTAAACCCGACTTTCCTTGAAGGTCCGGATTCTCTCGCTGCTACACTAAGTCGATAAAGTAAACAGAAGACAAAAATGGGAATTGAAATATTTTCCCGGCTTTATTAGATAAGAGAAACGAGTACAAGGATTCTCCAAAGACAAAGAGATTTGCGATTTAAAGAAAAGATAGAGTTGCAGGCAGCCAAACGCCCTAAGCCTTGCTCCGCTAGTCTAACCACCTAAACCCTAGTTCTTCTAAGCTAGCAGGATGCTCTAAGTCTAATTCTCGGATTTTTGGGATGCTCTTCTCTGCTCTTGCTCTCCTTATATACCCACTCCTAGGTCGGTTTGCCTTAGGATGATGGGCCTCGCCTTTGGGCCCAAGCTTATCTCTTCAGGAAATGTTCCATTTTCGCCGGTCTTCGTAATCATCCTCGAAGTTTTCCGCTATCTTTCGATGACTTGATGCTTATCCGACGCTTCGAAATCGGATAAACCGCCATAGCCTGATTGGGCCTGAATTTTGAAAAATCGTAGTAAGTATGTGGACTTGTCTTAAGTCGTTAAACGTTTTATATGATTTCTGAAGATGATCTTTCGAGAATAAACCGTATAGCTTAAAGGATCGATGTTCAAGTTAATCGATCTTTGTTTTATACGATATCTTCTACGCAGAAATCCAATCCCTCCAGTTTCCATCAAAACATTGAGGATGATTCCAACCGAATCGAAGATGTTTATTCCAGAGCTCTCGATTGTAAACTCACGAGGGTTGATCCAACAAGGTAAGATGGGATCAGACCGAGCATGATGGGACCGAGACCAGGACGAGGGCCGGACCGGCGCCAGGCCAGGTGGCGGGCGCCAGGCCGCCCGCGATGCCGCCGGCGCCAGGCCGGTGCCGCCGGCGCCAGGCCGGTGCGCTGGCGCCAGGCCGCTCACACGGATTCGTGCCGCCGCAGGCTGGGTGCCGGCGCCAGGCCGCCCGCGGACGCCGCGCCAGGCCGCCTTGCCGCCCGTGGGTTTTCCGTTGCTCAGTCTTTCCCCGCAAGTCGCTCGTGCGGGAAATCTTCGAAGTTTGGAAGGATCTTTGGCCAGATTTCGAGATAACCGTTTTTGACCCCAACAAGGGTGACGTGGATTGCCGCAATAAATATTCTTAACCAAAGATTTCGATTTTTAATTTACATAACTCGCCCGCAAAATTGTCTCCGAAGTCTTACCCACGGGCTGGGGCTAATCTGGGGTCAAAACGGTTATCTCAAATCAACGGCTAAGATTATTTCTATTCACGGATTTTCCGCAAAACATTCACTGAAAGAAAGATCGAAGTGGACGAACGAGCGAAGTCCCGCGACAAAAGACACTCTCACCGAAGCTCAACCACGACGTAGTGTACTCGCGAAGCTCAACCATCACGCGGATCAGCTCGCCGGGCGGCTCAACCACGACGGGTGTACTACCGGCGAGCTCAACCATCACGCTGGTCAGCTCGCCGACGAAGCTCAACCACGACACGGGTGTACTAGCCCGAGAGCTCAACCATCACGCTGGTCAGTGTGGGAACCAAATTCACACCACAATTTCCGATAAACGATTATGGAGGAAAACCGAAGTTAACCCTATCTTCCTTGAAGATCCGACTTCCGTGAATCACTTCGAATTGATAAAAAGATAGATAGCAAGATAAAAGATGAATGGTCGCTCAGGCATTTTATTAAAAGTAAGAGTACAAGATTTCTCCGAGAGGAGTAGAAATATGCTAACTTATTGAAACAACAGAACAAGAGGCGTCAAGACGCCTAAGCCTTGCCGCATTAGTCTAACCACCTAAGTCCTAAGTTCTCTAAGCTCAGAAGTTCTCTAAGTCTAAAATCTCGATCCTCTTCTGCCCCAGCCCTCCTTATATAGTCACTTTAGGTCGGTGGCCTGTTTAACCTTTCGCCTTTGGGCCTGAGTTTATCTCTTTGGAAATATTCCATTTTCCTCGATCTTCGCTTGCTATCCTCGAACATTGGCATTTATTCATGAAACTTAACATTTATCCTACTGTAATAAGTTAGATAAACCATCTTAGCTCTTACCGGGCTTGGGTCTCCAAAATCGTAAGTGAGCCCGTGGACAAGTTTCAAGCCCTCGACGCTCATACGATTTCTGAAGATTATCTTTTCCGCGAAAATAAATCAGATAGCCTAAAGAATCGATGTTCGAGTTGATCATCCTTGTTTTACGCGATACACTTGGCGAAGAACTAACCTTCCTAGCTCTAGCTATAAGACTTCGAGGATAACTCCAATCGAAGTTAAATCGAGAACGCGGTCCAGATCTAAGGTGCTATGACTTCACGGAAGCCACGAAGGCGCATCTAAATCGACGGGCTGGGAGCACACTGATGTACTCGGGGCTCGGCCAGCACGGGCTAGCTGGCTCGCTTCAGGGCTAGCACGGCCGAGCTGGCGCCCGGGGCCAACAGTGGTAAAAGCCTATGATAGGTTCCCATGATACAGTGGTTAAAGCCTATGATAGGTTTCCATGATACTCCCAATATACAGATCCAAACCAAAACCAGAGCACAACCAGCCAAAGAGCTAGTGATAAACGGATCAAAAGTCCACGCTTGAGATCAATCGAAGTTAGAGATCCAACCAACCAAAGAATTAATAAAATCAGATCTGTCCTTGATGACGAAGGATCACGAGCAAGTAGAGATCAAACAGGAAACAACACAGAGATCGAAGAATAAGAGATCAGACGGATACAGCTTGCTTGGAGAAGACGCCACGGGAATTTAGATCACCCCGAATGAAGAAACCTGGATCCTGCAGCGTAAGAGAGTAGATCGTGGCTGGTCTAACATCAACGAACGCGATCAGAGGAAGATCGAGATCCCAATGAAGATATCGATCTGAAAACGCCATCGCCCTTATCGCATCGAGAGCTTAGGTATTTTTTTGATCTTATATAAAGTGGATCACTTGTTTAGAGGTGAAGAAGTATACTCATATTTATATTAGGTTTTACCTATGCAAGGTTATTGAAATCTTTCAATAACTAACAATATTTTTGGTCTTACCAAAATATTTGACTAACAATACATAACCTTAAATTTCTCTAACAATAATTAATTACGCAACATCTTTTAGTATATGATAAAGTTATAGGACGATAAATCTTTTATATATTAGACCATATCATATGTATACGAGAATATATGGCCAACAAATTTTATAAATTTTGTTCTAAACGTGTTCATGAGGCCGATTTCGAGCCAACTCTCGCCATCGGAGCTCTTCTGTGGTGATTATTTTTATTTTTATTTTTGATAACCGTGGATCCGCTAATCGGGTTAACTGAGTAGTTCCACGAGACCCACGGTAATTCGCGGTATTCTTGCCATTTAAGGCAGTCTGAGTTGCTAACGGAATCGGGTTGGGACCGATTGAGCCCTAACTTGACACCATAGATCTATCGCTCTATATTCATAACATGAAAACGAAGCAAATCATACAAAAAATGTTGAACATTACTACAGAACAGAAAAGCTGCGGGATTAGGTCTACAGTGTAGGAAGATGATGAAAACAAAATTACATTACCCTTCCTTTAAAAAAAAAAAAGGACAAAATATAACATGTTTGAAGTTCGAACACGTTCCCGGAGAGGAATTTGCTGCCTAAATAACTGCTGGACTACATCATTTCAACCTTAAAATTTGCTAGAATATATGCAAAAATGATCTATAATTTAGATAATTTTAAATATTTACAAACTCAAATTTGATAAAATACTTATAATTTGATATGTAATGGGTCTAGGTCTAGGTCGAGGTCGAGGTCTAGTTAGGTTTGGATATTCAGTGCAAAAATAATTAAAGTACCCAAGAACCTGAAAACCTAAACATGAAAAATAGCTAAAATTAAACAAGTATCCAAAAATCCAAAATTTTATCCAAAGAACCAAAATATCTAAAATTTTATTCAATACCCAAAATATATTTTTATAATTTGAAATTTTACCTGAAATCTGAATTTACAACAAAACGCTGAACCCAAAACTTTTAAAAAAAAGTTGTAATACTGAAAATAAATTTAAAATATCCAAATATACATAATATACACAAAATATTTCGGTACTTTGGGAACCCAGATCAACAGAGACCAGCAGGTCCTAAAAATCCAATAGGTACTTTAACCCGATCCAGACCAAACCTGTATTTTCGTATTCGGATCGCTTTGTTTTTGGATCTTGATAAAATGCTCATGCTTAAGAGAGAGTTAAATAAGAGAGAACATACAAAATCTCAAATAAACTAACTTATAAATTATATAATTTTAAGAAAGTTTTTATTCCATATATATGACTTTATAACATAACAATATATAACAAGTCCATAATACTAATTCATATCCAACTTTGTTTATAACCTAAAACCCGCCCCGAATCGCAAATCAAAATCTAGTATGTTTTTATTTATGGTACTCAGACGTTTAACGTCTTCAAAACATTATGTTACTACATAGTTACTAGCAATAAATCAAAGAGGTGGAGTAAAAATCTTACGCCCCATTGGTTTGTATCATGGGAATGGGGTCAAAACCAGATAGCTTTAGATGCTTTTTTGTTACAGAAAAGTAAGTTGAATGAACATTAATTTGGAATCCTTGAAACGACGAAAAAGGTTTACACTTGCACTATAAAATTACTCAATTAGTTAAAACAAAAAGCCCAGAAACTACAGAATAAAAACAAAACTGCTTAAGTGTAGGTGGAGGCGCAGGCGCAGTGGAGTTTACTATATAGCGTGCTGAAGTATCTCTCTATGCATGCATATTGCATAGTCGCCCGAGAGCCAGATGTATATAGCTTAGCTTTTCTGGAACTGTTATAGTTTATATACTTTTTGCTTCTTTATAGTTTATATACTATTTCTTTTATGAATTTCCAGAACCGAATGAAATTTTTTAAAAAATATATAAGATATTTTGAGCCCACGAAATTAGATAAGCAGCATAATATTCAATTTGACTCTTTTTTTGCTTAACAATAATATTCAATTTGTCGTCAAGTGGTTTATGTTTAACAAATACATCTCAAAAGAAAAAAATCATGTAATCCAAACGAGGGATGGTTAGTCCTTCGCATTATTCTGATTTCTCGGATGTCATTGCCATGTCACTGAGCTCTGAGAAAAAGAAAGAAAAAACAAGAGCTGATCTTTTAACTTAGTCGCAAAGTTGAAATAACAGTTTATTAAAAGACTGCTTTTCTTCGAGCCAGAGTATTGCGAAAACAAAAAATAATTCGAAGTTCAAGTTATTTTGAAATTCGGTACTAACGGGAAACAATACTAACTTGGATTTCATGATTTATGAGTTCTAGTTCGATTTTAATAATAACGAAATGTGTATTTTCATAATACTATTAATAAACACTGCACTTTTATTTTATTAAAACACAGGATAACATTTATTTAGAGTTTCAACCGGCCACACCGCTTAGCTAGTGACTGATCTAGAGACTAACTATTAAGCTCGAATCTACATAGATGCACTCGCATTGACGCCATATTCGTGGACTAACAATAAATTCCTCCCCACTGGTTCTTTCCAAAACTCAGACATATTTGTATTAACAGGATAGGTAATAAGTTCACTTAATGTTCATCGGTTGGATAACGTTTGGATTGGCTCCAAAGAGAAGATGAGCGAACTGTTCCTGTGCCTTCTCTGAGTTGTGACGTCCGTCGAAGTAAAGATAAGATCTTTGATACTCACATAGTTTCGAGTGCACGTTAGGTCTACCGCGAACCGGCGCAGGTGACCCAATACCGCAGCACGATACATTGTGAAGGAGTAACCTAGTCAGTCACAACAGGTATTATCAAATACTTAATTACAGAAATTAACTACCACTAGTGTATATATTTTGTAACGGTAAATTACATAATACTTACGGAAATTCATGTTTCTTTGTGTCCTGCGAAGAATGACATTGTAGAAATCGAAAACAGTGAACTGGAAACCTGATCTGGCTCTCGCTAGATCGTTCAACATCGGTCCGAAGTCTAGCATTGTGTTGTTTAGCCAAATCGTTGAACTTTTCGTAACAATCGTTACCTGTGTTGAACTCTTGTCTCACGATAGGTAAGCAACCCAGTGCTGGTAACGTATATACGGCAAATTTACTAGCTCCTGACGAATACAACATCTGCAAAATTGACTTTCATTTTAGTGTAACAAATATTATCAATGTACTACTAACTAATTTTCTCATTACCTAAAATTGAAGTAACGCACTTACCTCGATATTGTTTCTTAGTCGGCTAATGACTGAAATGACAAAAGCTTGTTGAGCAGAACCATCGGCGGTAGGATTGTTTTTGGTGAAGTTGTAGTAATCTTCCATACCAATGGATATCATAAACAATGATTTCGTAATGTAATCTTCTTTCCAATTTGACATCATCTGATTGAATCTTCACTTGGTTATTCAGATTCAACTATACAAAAAAAATTTAACCATGCATTACAGAATTTTGCTTATAGTTATTTAAAAAATAATAATGACAATACTAATCAATTATGATAACAATAGTTATTTCCTTTTGTTATCGCATTCATTTTAAGATATCTTTTGTTTTCATATTAACTATTAAATAATAGTATTTAATCGTCTAATCTATTAATTTAGGATCTTATTTTTTATCTATTTTTTTTAAAAAAAACTTCAACATAAATAGAATATTATCCAATCAAACAACAGATGCATTTTCAAAGAAAGCACTGGTCAAACTCTACATAACTCTCAAATCGATGATTCACCATTCATTCTTTAAACATACTTAAAATATAAAGATATTTAATAAAAAAAATAAAACTAAAAATTTAACCAAAAATATAGATACCTAAATCAGATCAAGATTGAAAATTTCATCTCTATTAAGTTCCACATTCGAATTGAACGCAAAATTTGGTAGGAATACTAACACTGTTATTCAAACCAAAAGAAAAGCAAATAAAATCCAAATCCAAATTCATAAGAACCGAACTATTACTATATTTCTATTTCATGAAATGAAAACTAAAACACACAATTGAATCAGAACCAAAATGAAAATCAAATGCTAACCACAGTTTATAAAATCATCAACAATTCACAAGAACCGCACGGATCAGAATCTAGTTGATATTTAAGAAAGAGAATATATTTTAATACATTAAAATATACATAAATAACCTTTTATAATTTTAATAAACATTAATAATTAAGGAAAGTTACAGAGTCTCTGGCAGTCCCAAGTATGCTAGCAGAGTCTACAGCAAAGCTAGCTCCTCGTGAGACATCGACACCGCTAAAGGAGGTATATCGTGTGGAATCCCCATGAATTTTGCTGTCATTTTAGAAAATAAGTATATTAATTATGATTACACGAAAAAATATATATCTAAGCTTTTTTCTTAATGTCTGAGAGTAGAACATTGTCTATCCCTTTTTCAAATGGAACATGTTCCTCAAATATTTAAGAAATTAGCACAGTATAATCTAGGATCCATGAAAACAGTTAATTAATTGTTGTAAAATGCTATGGTATATATATCTTTGAATTGCTTGTTTAGTTGAACTCAAATTTAAATATTTATTTAAAACAATTAAATTACCGATAAAGTCAGGGACGATTTTTCCATCCGAAACCGCCCATTGGGGTCATCTCGGATTTACCGTAGGCCAGAAGTTCTGAGGAAATCTAGTACCTGCGAGGAACTTTCTGTTTCCAGCGTCGAAGTTGGAATCTCCGAATGTGAACAATGCCACCGTCGGGATATTTTGTCCGTGACAGTGATCGGTCGTGGAACAATGTGAATACCAAAACTACTCCTAGAACACTCGCTAAATTGCAGTTGCATACCATTTTGTGAAATAGAGGGTACTAAGATATTTTTATAAGTTCCTCGGTGCACTAGTAGATTTATATAGATAGTAAATTATTCAAACTGATATATATATATATATATATATATATATATATTTTAAAGTTTGCTACTGCTTAGAAAGTTAAATAATAATCGAATTCATTTAAATGACACGTTTTGTTGAAAGAGCCCTGTCAAGTGACAGCGAGAAATATGTGGCTTTTAACATTTTGTCTTCCCAATCAAGGGCAACTATTCCATATCTTATAAGTAGGGTTGGACCTAATATTCAAGTATTCTTTTTATACTCTATTTAACTTGTATTTACCTCTTTTCAAGGCAAATAACAAATATCACAAAAAATTAATGACTCACCTTGATATTATTCGTTACTTCTTTTACGACTGTGAAAAATGATAACTAAACCATAAAAACTAAAATTCTAAACTGAAATTTCTTTGTCGTAAGAAATAAACAGTACTTTCATATCGAAATATATGTATTCTATTCTTTTTTTTTTCTTTTTATATTAGATGCAAATATTTTATTTGAAATGATTCTCGTGTTTTTACCAAATCGAGAAAACAAGACGAAATTTCATAACCTTCTCTGATAGAATATTATCTATCAAGCAATTCTTAGAAACTTGGAAATATATCCAAATTATTCATAAGTATTTGTAAGTAGTAAGTAATCAAACAAGGCAAGTAATTTGCAAGTAACATATTTTTAGACAAGTAACAAGTACTCGTATTTGACAAGCTAAGTACAAGTCCAAAAATTCATTACTTGTTCGAGGCAAAGCAAATATCAAGTATAAGTAAAAATACTCGCTATGCGCCTATCCCTACTTAACTGTCATGCATTTTCATTCCAAATTTATTTTAAAATAATCTCTTTATCTTATTTTATTTTTACTATAACATAAAATAAAGTAAGATTATTCAATAAATAAAGTAAACACAGGCATCACTTCATTTTTTTACTCTATTTTTAGTCTTAGATTTAGTCAAAATTTTATATTTATATTTTAGTGATTATTATTCAGGTTTCAATATTTAGGGAGTCTGGTTGGTTAAATATTTTATAAATGATTTTTCAACATTTACGAATGATTTACGAAGGTTAATCTAGTATTTTTTTATAGAAATTGCCTAAACTACCATATTCTTAGTACTATTTTCGTGTTTACTTTAACAACATTTACTTTTAATTTTAAAGAGGTAAATATACACTTATAAAAATATGGTTAATTAATCTAAAATTGAAGTTTAGATTTGAGAGGTAAAGTTTCGGAACTTGAGATTTAGGGTTTTCATAAATAAATAATAATTAAAATTTAAAATAACAACTTTAAAAATAGTTTCAAAATAAATTTCAAAAAATTTCAAAAATTTTTCTTTATAAAAAGTTTGAATTTGAAAATGTATAATTTGAAAATTATAAAAAAATTTTATTTATGAAATTATTTATATTTATACCTATAAAGCAATGATAGAAGGGTTTTTTTGCATTTTTATTGAAGCCTCGTAATATTTTTGAAGAAATTTCACTCTAAAGAAGGTTAACATTAATAATGGTAACAAAAATGAGTTAAAAGTAGTATTTCCCATAACTTTTAACACAAACTTGAGCCATTTATGAAGATGTTATCTTTAAGTTTAAAATTATTATCAAATTTTGGTAAAGTTTGCTTTCCCTTTGAAAAACTATTCTATTTTAAATTTAAAAATAGAGTAATATCTTAGAGATGTTCTTATAAACTATTTTCATTTATAACTAACTTTTCACGCGTACCTAACTTAAGATTACGTACACTGATGGCCACTTGCCTGGATTGGCATCAAACAGTGTGGTTAAATGTATCTATTCCGAAGTACTCATTAATTACTCGGATCATGGCTAGGATAGACTAATTACAAGAGACAAAATAAAGGAGGTTGAGGCTTCCAGTACTGAAGGATTGTCTTCCATGTTCAAATCCGACGAATCACAGCAACACCTATTTTTTTATTGTGCTTGTTCTGCTCATGATGTGTGACCTTTTCTTTTATTATAGAGCTCTTTATGTACTTTCTCCAGTATTTAAGATTGGTATTATTATTTGTGTATCATTCCAAAATTAGCTTACCAAGCAAGCTTGTATGCAATATGGAAAGAACACAAATCGAAGTTACACTATGCAGTCAACATGCCTGCATCATCTCGAATCAAGGAAATTCAACATATTCTGCTATTCAAATTGGACTCTATGTCGAGGGCTCAAAGTAATTTTCCGTCGACAATAATTTACCTATCCACTTGACTCACCGTTTTTCAATAGAATATTTTTGGTAGCTAGTCTCACTTTTGGTATAGCAAATCAGCATCAAACCTGAAAATTTAGGTTTTGATCGTGAGGGGATTGTACTTTACAATTATTAATGAAAGATCTTTAAAATGTAATGTTTTATCATTCAAATATTAATGAAAGGTAAAATGTAATCATGTGGGACTGTAATTTTTAATTACTATGCATTTGTTATAATTTGAAAATGTAATGATTCATTATTTGAAAATGTTTATTTTTAATTTTTACAAATTGGTTTACAATGTTTTCGATTATGTTAGGAGTGTCAAAACTTTATATGTTGGTTATATAACTTTACTAACAACATTCAGAACCACTTTATAAACCTTAAAAAGAATGAAACCACAAACCGTAGGACCACAACCCGTGAGTAATACGCACGGTTTCTCGTGGATAACTCGCTACATGCAAAAAAGATGCATGTGTACGCTGTTTAACCAATAAACCAATGAGTCTCGACTGATTACCGTCGAAGTTGAACTCTATTGGTTAACGAAATTAACCTGGAAATATTGATTCATTGTAATTTAATATCAAATTTATTCACCGACCTCATTGTGATTTTTCCGGTCAGATATATATATATATATATATATATATATATACTGACTGGGCCCGACCATCGTTTAGTATTTAATAGTAAAAGCGTGCCCATAAAAAGGTAGTAAATTTTTCTACTTAAAATAACGAGGTAAATAGGCACCCACAAATATAAAACTGTGTCAACAACTCTTGCAAACTCTACATGGCATGGAGGCCAACCTGACTTGAACATGCATGGAAAAAACCTATTTAAATCTGAATTTTACTCCCTTTAGGTTATTCTTTTCCACATTTTGTAGTAATGATTTTATACTGAACAAAGTTTAAAAATTTAAAAAATACTACATGAACTCTCAAAATCGCTTATATATTTATTGAGTGGCAATTTTAAAATAAAGTTATTTTCAAAAAAATATATTAATTTAAATTATTAATTTATTAATATTATTAAAATTGAAATATCTTTTGAAAATTTAATTTAATTTTTAAATGTATTTTATATACATAACACCCACACAAAATTTTAAATTTTACAATATATTTAAATTTTAGTTATAATATAAAGTAAATATTTTAATTAATAATAGTTAATTTAAATTTATAAAATAATTATTTTAAAGTTAAAACTAAAAATATAAATAATTATATATTTTTTGATAAAATTAAAATAATAAAATTTAATAACTTTTATCTGATTAAACTAAAACTTATATATATAAGTTAATGTTTAAAAATTTATACAAGAAATTTACTTTGATCTAACAATTAATATGCTCTTACTTGTCCACTAGTCTAAGAGTTTGAATCTCCCAAAAATTAATTTTTAATTATACAGAATTTGTCTAAAAATAACGTCATTTAGATAAATTAACGGATGACTAATACATTTGACGGTCAACATATAATTTCATGTCACTCTTGTAAACCCCAATTGCAGGACTGTGAGTATTATTGTATGAAAATCCATTATTAGATTTTATAGCATCTTTCATGTCACATTTCGTTAACTTCAAATTTATCAGACTAGAAACATGTGCTTCAAGACCAATGAGTTGAAAATTGATTATATATAGAGACCATAGATTCTCCTAAGATTTACGGATAAAATACTTCTACCGTGAGTAGGTTTATCCATTCATGGTCTATGTCTAGATTAAGTGATTGTACGACTGAATGATACAAACAAATTTGTAGATATAACTTCAATATCATTTATTAGACACACACATACACATTACACACATTATTCGAACGATAGCCATTTCCAAACCGCAAACACACAGCATACACGGAACTTGATTTAGATAAATAAAAGAAAACATGCACGCATAAGTGTAATGTGTAGAAGAGATCATTGATTCGCGAGAGAGAGGATGGATCATTGATTCGCTATAATATATCCAAAAATGATCTATAATTTAGATAATTTTAAATATTTACAAACTCAAATTTGATAAAATACTTGTAATTTAGATATGTAATGGGTCTAGGTCTAGGTCGAGGTCTAGTTCGGTTTGGATATTCAGGACAAAAAAAATTAAAGTACCCAAAACCTGAAAACCGAAACATGAAAAATAGCTAAAATTCAACAAATACCCAAAAATCCAAACTTTTATCCAAAGAACCAAAAATAACTAAGTTTTATCGAATATCCAAACATATTTTATAATTTGAAATTTTATCTGAATCTGAATTTACAACCAAAAATGTGAACCCAAAACTTAAAAAAAAAGGTTGTAATACTGAAAATAAATTTGAAATACCCAAATATACATAATATACACAAAATATTTCGGTATTTTGGGAACCCAGACTAATAGACCCGCAGTGTTTAAAATCCAATAGGTACCTTAACCCATCCCAGACCCAAACCTATATTTCTGTATTCGCTTTTGTTTTTTTGGATCTGGATAAAATGCTCATGTTTAAGAGAGAGTTAAATAAGAGAGAACATATAAAATCTCAAATAAACTAATTTATAAATTATATAATTTAAAACTAATTTCCTTATTCCATATATATGACTTTATAACATAACAATATATAACAAGTCCATAATACTAATTCATATTCAACTTTGTTTATAACTCAAAAAATCTGTGCTTTCAAAACACAGATAATAATCTAGTATGTTTATATTTTATGGTACTCAGACGTTTAACGTCTTCAAAAATGTTACTACATAGTTACTAGCAATAAATCAAAGAGGTGGAGTGAAAATCTTACGCCCCATTGGTTTGTATCATGGGAATGGGGTCAAAATCAGATAGCTTTGGATGCTTTTTTGTTACAGAAAAGTTGAATGAACATTAATTTGGAATCCTTGAAACGACAAAAAAGGTTCACACTTGCACTATAAAATTACTAAATTAGTTAAAACAAAAAGCCCAGAAACTACAGAATAAAAACAAAACTGCTTAAGTGTAGGTAGAGGCGCAGGCGCAGTGGAGTTTTCAATATAGCGTGCTGAAGTATCTCTCTATGCATGCATATTGCATATTGCATATTGCATATTGCATATTGCATATTGCATATTGCATATTGCATATTGCATAGTCGCCCGAGAGCCAGATGTATATAGCTTAGCTTTTCTGGAACTGTTATAGTTTATATACTTTTTGCTTCTTTATAGTTTATATACGTTTTCTTTTATGAATTCCAGAACCGAATGGAATTTTTCAAAAAAAAAAAAAAATAGATATTTTGATCCCGCGAAATTAGATAAGCAGCATAATATTCAATTTGACTTTTTTTTTTGGTTAACAATAATATTCAATTTGTCCTCAAGTGGTTTATGTTTAACAAATACATCTCAGAAAAAAAATCATGTAATCCAAACAAGGGATGGTTAGTCCTTCGCATTATTCTGATTTCTCGGATGTCATTGCCATGTCACTGAGCTCTGAGAAAAAGAAAGAAAAAACAAGAGCTGATCTTTTAACTTAGTTGCAAAGTTGAAAAAAAAAACAGTTTATTAAAAGATAATGAATTTTCTTAGGATAAGGTTGGTATAGTATTTTAGAAGGTTTTGATGGTTTGATGTGAACAAGGAATGTCCGTGCGAGTCTTTCTCCTCTCCATTCGGAGATGGAGTCGCTACTCTGGACAATGGAGTGTATGAGGAACCTACGTCAATCTCGGGTCACGTTTGCAATAGATTGTTCTCAATTGGTGAAGATGGCTTCGGAGCCAGAAGAATGACCTGCTTTTGCAAGTTATTTGGAAGACATAAAGATCCTGCAAAGAAGTTTTCTTAACTCAGAGATTATTCATGTACCACGAGCGAAGAATTTGAAGGCGGATAGACTAGCACGAAGTGCCAGGAATCAACCGTCCTTTGTCGTTCACATGGATGCGGAGTTACCGGTGTGGTTTACAGAGTCAACATGAATCTGTTTTTTAAACTGATGACAAAAAAAAAGACTGCTTTTCTTCAAACCAGAGTATTGCAAAAACAAAAAAAATAATTAGAGTTCAAGTTATTTTGAAATTTGGTACAAATGGGAAACAATACTAACTTGGATTTCATGAATTATAAGTTCTAGTTCGATTTTTAATAATAACGAAATGTGTATTTTCATAATACCATTAATAAACACTGCACTTTAATTTATTAAAACACAGGATAACATTTATTTAGAGTTTCAACGGTCACACCGCTTAGCTAGTGACTGATCTAGAGACTAACTATTAAGCTCGAAACTACATAGATGCACTCGCATTGACGTCATATTCGTGGACTAACAATAAAATCCTCCCCACTGGTTCTTTCCAAAACTCAGACATATTTGTATTAACAGGATAGGTAATAAGTTCACGAATGTTAATCGGTTGGATAACGTTTGGATTGGCTCCAAAGAGAAGATGAGCGAACTGTTCCTGTGCCTTCTCTGAGTTGTGACTTCATCGAAGTAAAGATAAGATCTTTGATACTCACATAGCTTCGAGTGCACGGTAGGTCTACCGCAACCGAAGGCGTTATGCAACCCAATACCGTGTTGAAGCCCAAAACCGGATTGATTCAAACGATATGGAAATGAAACGATGTTAAGGAAAGTATGAAAACGAGACATGAAGGCGATATATGATCTCTTTCCTTAACTCTCAATATTCACTCCATAGTGAGACGGGACTGTACGAATATTGAGTCCTAGGATACA
>JAEACV010000881.1:0-51782 GCA_016432835.1 Brassica nigra | reverse complement strand
TTAATAACTGAGATTCAGTTTCTCTGGAGATTAGTGGCATTTTGATGGAACAGAGGCTCTTAGACTTGAGCATCCTTGAAGATCCTATTCCTTGAGATTAATGGCGGTAGTGAGATCAGGGAGTTCCATCAAGTTAACTGAATAACACAAACTCATCCACTTGAGATTTTTAGAGACTGCTGTAAAAGAAGTAAGAAAATTGTTAAGTAGAAATGTTTGGATGCTGCTAAAGAGAGTGGATGCTGCTACAGAGAGTGGCATGCCATAGCACATTTCGATGCCATTATGATATATGGTGAGATATCTTGTAAACTAAAAATTGTTAAGTAGAAATGTTTATTTACTTGAGTTCCTTCCCATAGCTATACAAGGTTGCTAAACATTAGGTGGACATTCTTTAAAAGCCAAACGTCAAACTGATTTTGTCCTTGCTTTTGATGTGAATGTGATAACAATAATGAGTTTCATTCACACTACTAATATATGAAAGCTTTCGGTAATGTTTTTGTACAATTCACCATTCCAGTACTTTGAAGCTGACAAATTATACTCTTTTTCGGTCACATAACAACCACAACTCCATCTGTTTGCTCTTGCATGACAAAATCATCACTTTTGAGACTCCTGCAGTGTTCAGACCTCGGCTAATATTGAATTACCAAGAAATTTTGACTAACCAGTTACCATACCGGATACGTAATCATTATAGTGATCTATTCCTTAGGAAAATTCAAATTCAAATTCCAGAATTTATTGTTGTGAAATTGCAAGTGACTATATTCCTCTACCCTTACTCCTAGGCGTGTGAGATCAGCTAATCCATGTAGCACAAGTGACTTGATCGAAGTAGCTTTTGCAAACCCTGTTAATTCTCTTGGTTGGATTGGGAACTCATTCTATAAGAAGTTCGGTTGGTCCAGAGAAGGCCGCTGAAACCAAGAGAGACTAGAAAGTCAAAGGCTAAAAAAAGATTGCAGAGTAGTGACTCATATGAGAAGTTGTAGCCTAGAAGGTTTCTGACTCGTCTTGATGCTTTTTTTTGTTCCTCCCCACACAACGATTGCGATTGACACAAGGAAACAAACTTCATATCCAAACAAGTTCGGTTACAATTCAAGAGATCAGAACACTCATAAGAAAGCTAATTCTAAATTCATGTGAAACTAAAGATTGCAGCAGAGTGGTGCAATGACTAGAATAACAAGCCTCTCTCATAGCATAGAAGAAGGTTGGAGGTGTTTTCTGATTCGGCTTGAACGTCTCACAGGTGTTATCATCTCTTCCTCTCCATCTCCCTGCAGATATATAAATTGGTTGGTGTTAAGACGATGCAAAACTTTAAAAGGAAACAACCTTTAGTGAAAAGCTTTTTTACTTACACTTTTGATGGGTATTTTCTCGTAAGTGGTGAAACTTCCGTATGAGAAAGAGCCTAAGTATTCTGATGCTGCGATGCCAATGATTCCCTCCTCAGCTTGCTGTTGCCTCCTAAGCTTTGATGTTCTTTAGGATCTTTGTTGTTGCTGAGGGATGTGCTCTTTTTATGGACACTGTTACTTATTCTGTCATCAACTTCTTCTTTTGCCTGGATATTCAACGAAGATAGCTTTTCTTTCACCAGGTTCTCCACTGGCTCGTGAGTCAAGTTTATCTCCTCGGTCTCAGGTGCTGGTTCAGCCACATGCTTTGCCTTCCTAGCGAATGAGAAAGCCACCGCTGCAAGTAGAACCAGCACTGTCGAGGACAACAACACTGTTATTGCCTTGTTAAATGACCTTACTTCAGGATGAAGATCATCATCACTAGTTTCTGCTGCAACTTCTCCTGATTCACTTTCAGCATCAACCACCTCACTCTGCTGCAATTTAGGATGGAGATCATCACTAGTTTCTGCTGCAATTCCACTAAAACCGTCTACTGGTTCACTTTCAGCATCATCTACGTTACTGTGCTGGAATTCAGGATGAAGATCATCACTGGATTCTGGTGCGAGACCATCTTCTGATTCACATTCAGCATCAGCTAACAAAGTCTCTTTTTGCTGGTGCCCTTTCATGGCATGAGTTTTCACATCATTCTGGTTAATGTAGATAGCTTCAGATTCAGCTTCTATCTCATCCTGCTCCTTTTTGGTTGATCCAGTTTCAAGACTTTCTTGAGATTCAACCTTCTGCATCATTGTTTACTTCAGGAAGAATCACCTCAGGTTCTTCAATCGCAAAAGCTTCACCTTCCTTCAACTGTCTGTGCCTGGTGGCATCTCAGTCCGTTCATCAACTTCATTACTTTCTGCGCCATCTTCTATTTCTCCTCTCCTCCTCGAGCTCATAGTCATCCTCAAAACTGTTTTCACCTCTGACCTTCTTGTGTAATGGTTCTCCATTGATTTCAAATCTTGTTGGCTGGAAAACAGTATTCTCTTCCAGACTGTAGGTCAAGTTATGAAATTGCAATAGAGCATATTCCTCTGTTCCTCCTCCTAGACGTGAGATCATCTTATCCATGTACACAAGTGATGATTCTGTCAAAGTCCACAGCTTTTCACTCAACTCCTCCAACTTGTTAGCTTCTGCAAACTCTTTGATGCCGTTTGGGATATGGAACTGGTACAGAGGTGATTCTTTAAGGACTGAAAGTCCGGTTGGTCCAGAAAATGAGGCTGAAACCAACAGATACCCCAAAGACATGGCCAGAAACCAACCAAAGAACCTGAATGGTCTGAAACCTGACTGTTTTGGAACTTGGCTTGTCTCTTCAGTGCTCTCACAAACAACTTCTTCATCACTCTCTGCTTTCAATTGCTCCACATTTTCACTCTCTTCTTCTACTACTGCCTTAGTTCCACCTTCATGGGAACCATCCTTGTCTTGTTTCTCACACTTTACAGATTCCTCCGAGACAGTTCAGTGTGGGAAGAAGAGCTTTCAGAGATGAAAAGTTCTTCAAGCTGCTTGCGTTCATCAAGATGCTTCTCAACACTTGGATTAGGCCTATAATGAAGGAACTGAGGCCTAGGCGACAGATAGTTCTTCTTGGGATCATAAGGAGGCAACAATGGACCCACAACTTCCGGTGCAAACTCGAGGAGATGTGTATGGAACACAAGGCCGAGGCTAATCCTGAACCTTGGATCAGAATAAACAATCCCTTGTCCTCCTCACTCTCATCGAAATCAGTGACAGTCATGTCATGTGGTCGCTCAAACTGCTTCTCCTTTTCATCGGTACTAATGATGTGTATGACATCTGAAAACGAAACACATGACTGATGATGGCGTTTGGTATCTCCCTCAAAGGTCAGGCGTTTAACGTCAGATAAGAATCGAGAGACTTGGTTTTTATCAGACAAGACTCTCTTCCTTGGAGATGGATTGATTTTGGAAACAGCTGAGATTGTTGGGGACATGAAGTTCTTGGAACCTTTTGGAGCTTTAGTCTCGTTCTCTTTGTCGCTAAAGTCTCTGCCACCAAAAGAGTTCCTCCAGAAACATCTGAGCAACAAAGACACCACAACAATAAGGAAGCTTATCAATGAAAGTTTTAAGTAAATAAACCTTTTTTCTGAACAAACACTCAGATTAAACCCTATATTAAGCATCACAACATTTAATAATCTTATCCGTGAAAGCAAACAAGATGAAAGCTTTCTCTGAACAGACGCTTAGAATGACCACAAAGCTTAGGACTTTCGATAATTTTTCTACAAAGACATAAATGAAACCTTAATCTTGACTCTTGAGCAACCCAATACTCAGTAATCAAGAACCTTAAACCATCCCTAGTTTATTTCGAGATTAAGCAGAAAAACAAAAGACTTTGAAGAAAAGAGGGAAACGACCAGCACCAAGAAAGAGACCACCGAAGTCTGTGAGAATGCAGAGACCAAAGACGCTGATGGTAAGAGGAGAGGATTTTTTGGAGGACAGAAGAGAAGGTAAACAAGAGGTGAGCAGCAAGAAGAGGAAGAGTACAGTCGAAGTGGATGAACTTCAAACTTCAACAAAGGCAGTTTGCCTTAAGGCGATCCCAAGTGAGGGATTGCCCCATGCCCAATGAGTTTTCTGAGTTGGAATTGTCAAGGCTTGGGACGGCCTCAAGGTTTGACAATTCAGAGATTACGGGAGCTGCGTCAATACTATTTTCCAGAAGTTCCCTTTTTAATGAACAAACGGAATGTAGTTGTAGATCTTAAAGTTTGGTTGGGTTATGAACATGTTCACACTGTGGATCCAATTGGATACAGTGGTGGTTTAGCTATTTTGTGGAAGAAAAATGTCAGTTTATCTATCAAAAGTTCAGATAAAAATGTGGTGGATTGTTTGGTGAAGTTTGGAGCTGTTTCTTTTTTCCTGTCTTGTGTTTACGGTGCCGGCTTCTGATGGTAAGAGTGTGGTGTGGGGCCTAATCAGATTAGGTTGGAAGAAAAGAAAACTGGTGTACTGTTGGAGATTTCAATGAAATACTCAACAATGATGAGAAAGTAGGTGGCCCGAAGACCTGAGTCTTCGTTTCAGCCTTTTGGAGATGCTCAATCTTTGTGAAATGGGTGAGTTGAGCAGTAGAGGAGATAGGTTTACTTGGGGAGGAAGAAGATGGACTAAATACATAAGATGTTGCCTTGATCGTTGTTTTGGAAACAAGTCGTGGCGTGCAAGTTTCCCAAATTCAAATCAAATATTTCTAGAAGCGAGGCTCGATCACCGGCCTGTTTTGGTAAATCTGAGAGCGAATACTGAGGTGCAAAGAGGTCAGTTTCGTTTTGACAAGAGATTACTCCATCATCCAGATGCAAAGAAAGAATTTGAAACAGCATGGAGATAAAACAGAAAGGCAGCGGTAACTTGCAGAATTCAGAAGTGTAGGCGGGTCATGAGTGCCTGGAAGCGGAAAAGAAGATTCAACGCTAGAGACAAGATTCACTTATTACAGGAGAGTCTTGAAAGGTTCCAATCAAAGCCATATCCTTGCGGTTTTGTGATCAACAACATTAAAAAGAACTGATGCTTGCATATAGAGAAGAAGAAATGTTTTGGAGGATGAGAAGTAGAGAAATGGCTCAGGCTTGGTGACAGAAATTCTAAATTTTTCATCTATCGGTCAGAGCAAACAGATCGAAGACTCATCTACTCAAACGGAAAGATAAATTCGGACAAGATCAGTGGTCTGGCTAAAGCAGAAGTAGCGATTCGGTACTTCTATGAGTTGTTTGCTTCATTGAATCCACCTTCGTATAGGCCTGTTTTCAGAGCATGGCACCCAAAGTTACTACGGCAATGAACAATTCCTTAACGGGTTTAATCACGAAAGAAGAGGTCGTGAGGCACTTTTCCATTAAAGCTGACAGTGCTCGGGTCGGATGGTATGTCGGGCCTCTTCTTTCAAAAGTTTTGGAATGTTATAGGAGATGAAGTGACAAAGGAAATACAAGAGGTATTTGAGAAAGGTTGCATTCCGGCTGACTGGAATTTCACTTATCTGTGTTTGCTGCCGAAAGTTTCAGACTCGGAGTACATGACCGATTTGAGGCCTATCAGTCTTTGCTCAGTCCTCTACAAGACTGTGTCAAAGATCTTAGTAAAACGTCTGCAACCTCAGCTAGGAGATTTGGTGTCAGTAAATCAATCGGCCTTTGTAAGTGAGAGACTTATTCAGGATAATATCATGATTGCTCATGAGATTTTCCATGCTCTTCAGTCTCACTCTGTTGCATCTGAGGAGTATATGGCGGTGAAAACGGACATGTCAAAGTATGATCGTGTTGAGTGGAGTTATGTGCAATCGTTGTTAAAAGCATTAGGATTTGCGGAGCAGTTCATCAATTGGATCATGATGTGTGTAACCTCAGCTTCCTTTGCGGTTCTGGTGAATGACCACCCTTTTGGTTTGATTACTCCATCTAGAGGTATCAGACAAGGTGACCCGTTGTCTCCTCTGCTCTTTGTCCTTTGTACAGAAGGTCTTTCTCATCTTTTGAATGTAGCGGAGAGAAATGGCTTTCTTACTGGAATAGGTTTCTCGGAGACTGGTCCTTTCTATTCACCATATGCTTTTTGCCGATGACAGCCTGTTTATTTGTAAAGAAAATGCATGGCAATGCAAAAATATCAAGAAGATTTTAGATAAATATGGGGAGGCCACAGGACAGTGTATCAACCTGCAAAAATCTTCTATCACTTTTGGTGGAAAAGTTCCTGAAAGCCACAAAGTTGAGCTGCAGAACATCCTTGGCATCTTTAATCAAGGCGGGACAAGCAAATACTTATGACTCCATGAATGTTTCTCAGGATCCAAAGTTGAGCTGCTGTCTTATCTCAAGGATAGGACTCAGACGCGTTTGAGCAACTGGTATGTGCAAAAAGTCTCTCAAGGTGGGAAAGAAGTGCTACTTAAAACTACTGCATCGGCGATACCAGTCTTTTCCATGTCGGTGTTCAAATTTCCAAAGACGGTAATCAAAAGTCTTGTGAGCATGATGGAAAATTTCTGGTGGAGTTTGGACTCTCATATAAGGAAAGTACATTGGGTCTCTTGGGATAAAATGTGCCTTCGAAGCCTTCGGAGGAATGGGTTTTAAAGACCTTGAAAGCTTCAACCAGGCCCTGTTAGCCAAACAGGGGTGGCGTATTATTAATCAACCGAATAGCTTGCTAGCTCGCTCCATCAAGAATCGCTATTTCCCTCACTCGGATTTCTTGACTGCTTCATTGGGGTTGAAACCATCTTTTGCATGGAGGAGCATGTTGTTTGGCAGGGAGTTGCTTCAGAAAGGCTTGAAAATTCAGATTGGGAATGGTGTTAACACTAGAGTGTGGTTGGATAATTGGGTTGATGATCCGGTAGAGGGAATGAGAGCCCGTTGAGAAAGAGTATCTTTTTATGTCAATTTATCAGTCAACTCCTTGATCGATTTTAACACGAGAAGGTGGGATTTGCAGCAACTACATGAGCTTTTTGTGCCAAGAGATATAGAACTGATCTTGAAGAATCAACCGGTGGTTTCGACTGATGACTCATTCGTATGGAGTCACAGTAGAAGTGAGAACATATCCGTGAAGTCCGCTTACAGTGTGGCTTGAGATCTTAAGATTAAAGACCAGCACCAGGAGGCTCTTGCTTTACCATCCTTAAACCCGATAAAAGAGAAGATCTGGAAAATCTCAACGGTGCTGAAGATTAGAATTTTTCTTTGGAAGGTATTGAGTGAAGCACTCCCAGTTGTGGACCTGATCATAAACATGGGTATGAAGTGTGACGAGAGATGTCTAGTGTGTGGTTTGGAGGGAGAATCGATAAAACATGTGTTGTTTGAATGCACTTGTGCATGATATGTTTGGGCAATATCAGGAATTCCTCAACCATAATGGGATCTACAGACGGGTAACCTCTACTCCAACGTGAATTATTTGATTAATTTAAGCTCGGTACCAAGAGGAGAATTGGAGGAAAAAAGAGCATGCCCTTGGGTGATCTGGTTCATATGGAAAAGTAGGAATGAAATACTCTTCAATGGAGTACGATGGTCTCCTGAAGATATTCTTGCAAAAGCCAAGGCGGAAGCTTCAGATTGGTATTTAGCACAGCTGGTGGAAAAGGAAGCAAAGAGAAATTGCTTGCACGGTGAAACAAGTACATAGACGTTGGAAACCTTTCCCTCTTGGATGGTTAATGTGCAATGTAGCTTTTGAATGGGACAAAAGGTCTGGCTGTATGGGGTTGCTTGGGTGCTAAGAAATCACAAAGGAGTGGTGATTATGCATAGTAGAAGAGCTTTTCTAATGTCTCAAATTTGGAAGATGTGAGGTTCAATCACGGTCTTTTGGGCAGTGGAGAGCATGACAAGTTTACATTTCAATAAAATCATTTTGCAGGTGATTTTAAAGAGTTGTTTCTAGCTAAAAGACCCCATCTTTGGCCAGTAAACATGTACCAGACTGACGAGCTTAACAGACTGCTGGCATTGATGGAGGATTTTCAGTTGTTGTGGGTATCACCAGGGGAAAATAGAGGCGGCTTTCATTGCTCAAAGCGTAACGAGACAAGGGAGATTGCAGTCTTATGTGGCGAGGTCATCCGGATTGGCTTTTGAGTTCTTTGTTAATGAAAGCAGGACCCTCTAATTGTTTTCTCTGGTGTGTTTCTGTATGAAGTGCAGAAATGGTGTAGTTTGTTGGACTCAAGAGTGTGTTGAGTCCTTGTTGACATCGATGTTTGATGTTTTGCTGTCGAATGCTGGGTTTATCATTTTGTGGAACATCTTATCTTTTCAATATATATTCTTAGTTGATTAAAAAGAAAGCAAGTGCTAGTAGGCCCAACACAGATCCGGATATCCGGGATATTGAATACTCAGATCCGGATCCGGATCCGTATCCGTCAGATCTTTGACTTCGGATATCGGGTTTGGATATCCGCTAGATATCATGATACTGTGAATATCGGATTTGGATCGGATCCATCAAAATAATTAAAAAAATAAAATTATTTTTAAAATACAAAAATCTATAAATATTACATAAATTAAATATTTTTACAAAATTTATAAATGTATTTATGCATATAATATTATTAAAATTAAAATGTAATATTATAAGACTAGTTTTATGTATAAATATTAATAAATCAACTATAAATATTAATAAAATTTTAAATTTAATATATTTTAAAAATCGAATCGGATATCCGAGCTAAAATCCAGATATCCAGACCTAAAATCCAGATACCGGATCCGACACTTTACTATCCGGATTGGCCGGACCTATTTTCGAACGGATCGGATTGGATCTCGGATCGGATCGGATCTCGGATAATAATTCCCAGCCGTAAGTGCTACGATGTTATAAATGACAAAAATATTATGTGTTTTCGTTTTCAGTAGCCTGTTTTTTTGTAACAACGTTTCCAGTAGCCAAGTAAAATTATTATGCTATTATGTTTGTTTATTTTACTTGGCTACTGATTAAAATTTTTGATGAGTGACGCTAATTGGCTTGGAGTAAATAAAAGTATATATTAAAAATATTGTAATGTTTTCTTCTTGTTTAAACTTAAAAAATTATTTTTTGAAAGATTTTCTCTAGTTGAAATCATTTTAAACATTTTTCGATATACTGTTTTTCAGATACACTTCATAGCAAAACTTTCAGCGAACTTCTCAAGAGATTTCTCGGCATATTTTCGGGATACTTCTCAGGAGATTTCACGCGAATAAAGCGGAAATTAAAATTTAATCGAAAAACTTAAATTTTAAGTAAAAATTGACTGCAAATTTCACTGAAAATTTTAGTTCCTCTCTCTTAGGGTTACGAACTCTTGTTTTGATAGTTTATATAATATTCTAAATAATATATCCACTATTTGTCTAATGCTTTATTCATTTATTCAAGTTTTGATAGTTTATATGATATTGTAAATAGTATTACTAGGATACTTTTTGAGAAATCTTCTTTTATAAATTTTGGCTTAATTTGTATTTGAAAAATTCTCGATTACTCTAGAAAAGATTTCTAGAGAAGTCTTCTTTGATAAACATGTTAGTTTTTCAATTAACCAAAATTTTAAATATATTTGACTTTTCCAAAGTAGACTTCTGGAGACATCTTTTCGATGTAAACTTTTATAAAAGACTTCGCACTATCACATGAAGTATTTAAAGCGTCGTAAGAAGTCTGCATAAATTAATTTTACTATTAAAATTATATAAAATATAATTTTATTTACAAATAATATAATAATATAAATTAAGTATGAAAATATTAGAGAGGTGTAAAGTTGTTTGTGATTGTTGTAAACACATCAAAACCGATATAACCCACAAGCATCATTTATGGGTGCTAGAGACAAAACCGTTATTAATAACATTAACCACTTTCTACTTACTATAATTAGTAAGGCAAAATAAATAAATACCGATGTTTGATTACATGTATCCTCTATTCCTTGGAAATTCAAACTAAATTTAGTGTGATTGATTCTATAATTTTAAAATCCATATAGAAATCATGTGTTATTGGTTTCATGATTTATAGATTCTAATTCAAATCATGTATTATTAAATTATACAAATTTATTAGCAATTTAAATGGATGTGTATAGATTTCTTTGTTAAAAATACAAAGACTCAAATCCGAAAATTTTAACTAAAGTTAAGTAAGCTAAATTTGAAAATCTATATATTTTACTTGAATTTGTAAATACTATCACAGTTCTAAATCAATTAAAATATATAAACCAATAACACCTCTGACTAACCAAAATTACACATTCTCTTTTTTTCTCTTCTTATCTCTCTTTACTCTCTCTACTTAATTCTTTTTCTTTGGTTATTTCACAAATAAACCCTAAAATAAAAGTTTATTTTAAATTCATTTCAGTACCTACAAAAAAACAAAATTGTTTTGCAAGCAAAGTTTAGAGTTTTTGTTTGTTTTTCTACTGATTTGGTGCTATTATGTTTTCTATGTAAAGAAGGCGATGGAAGGCGATTTTCTCGGCGGCTTAGGGTTTCATGGTCATCGATCGGTGGGATCCAGGGATTGATCGGAATCAAGGATTGATTGGGTTTACACGGACATCAGCAAAATGATGGGAAAGGGATGATTTTGAATCAAAAAAGAGATTTGGAAAGAGGATCATCTCCAGATCTGGAGCGTACTATGGAAGAGGAAATGGAGGATCGCGAGGCATCAGTAGGGAGATCGTGTATTGATCAATTTTGGTTCGGAAATCTGTCATCATCAAGACAAAATCCCAATGTTATAGAGGTAAGTCCGATGACTACTTTATATTGAAATGTGAAATTGCGATGGAGAGATAACAAAGGATTTGTTAGATCTCATAACCTCTGCACTTTGGAAAGTCAGAGGGTGGTTACCGTTCTGTTTAGGCTTTCAATCTATATATTCTCAAATATCTTCTAGAGATATGATACGAAAGATCAAATCTGGTAATTATGAGGGAATTTCTTTGCTTGGTAAAATGGCTAACTGGAATAGATATAAAAAAGAGGCATCTTACGACCTCAATCTATCACTCTCATCACTATTTCTCATTATCAGACTACTAAAACTTTTCTCTGTTTCTCTCTTTCGAGTTTAATGGCGCAGAGTCAGCTCGTTGGCAAGAATGGTGACCTGAAAAATGGGGATGGAGCTCGGAAAAGACTGAGGATCTCAGTACCTCACTTTGACAACACTAAGATCATCAAGAACTACTCTAAAACTCTCGTCGGCAGGTGTATGAACCCGGCAGAGCAGAACATGGCGGCGCTGGTGACAAACCTTCCAAAATTTGGAATTTGGAAGATAGGGTTGTTGGGGCAGATTTGGGGCATGGAAGGTTTCAGTTTGACTTCAATACGGAAGAGGATATCGAGGAGGTCCTGAAGAATCAACCGTATCACTTCGACTACTGGATGCTCTCACTAGCTCGGTGGCAGCCAAAGAAATCACACAACTACCCTTCGGACATTACCTTCTGGATCAGAGTGGTGGGAGTACCCCTGGATTACTGGGGGAGACCATCGTTTGAGACTATTGGAGATGCTATCGGGAAGACAGTGGAGGTAGATTTGGATTTTGGTAGAATAAAGGTGGTGATTGACGGTTTCAAGGACTTGGTCTTTGACACTACGGTCGATTTTACCGGTGGAGAGTTCCATGAGGGCCAAGAAGAATGGGTTTCTCTAGAGTATGAGAAACTATTTGGTTATTGTGAAACGTGTTATAGCCTTTGTCATAGCACCGATAAGTGCCCATTAACGAGGAAGAGTCCAGTGGTGAAACAACCTCATAAGACTGATGATAGCAGAGGGCATGATCACGAGCTTCGGAGCTATAGAGGTGTGGTTATAAATGGAAACAAGGGTCATCAAGCGGGAAAGAGGAAGCAAAGATTACTATGGGAAAGGGAAGGGTAAGATGACTGAGGAAACAAATTCTAGGTGGACTAAGGTAATGGACAGAGAGCACAAGAGAACATACTCTAACGAAGCCATTCCAGTGGGGATGGAGAGGGCTCCAGGCGTAGAGGTCCTATAAGAGAACATCAGCAAGCGTTTTCTCAAGATACTCGAGATCAAGGTAACCGTAAGGCGAGAGAAAGAAGTCCTCGACAGGAAAACAAAGCAAAAGAGCAGGAAGAGGGTGAGATTCAGGATAAGGAACTGAGAGTCACCCAAGTGAACAAGAAGACAAATCAGGAACCTCCTTCTCGCGCTTTTCAGGAAGCACTGCTCGAAACACAAGCGGAACCAACAAAGGTACAGTTACAATCAATTGGGTTGGATGTGGGTATGGAGATGACAAAGGATTTGAATAAGGATAGAAGTGCTGAGATATCGATTCTTGAGGATAGGATGGATTTAGATGCAGTGATTGAAGGTAAAGAGTGGGCAGAAGAGGATTTTCAGGATCTTACTGAAGAGGAGTTAGAGGCAGAGGAGGAAGGTCAGACAGAGTTGCTCGCTACAGCAAAGGAGAAGCAGAGCACTCTAAAGGAAGGAAAAGAGAGCACTAAGCGCGCTGGGAAGAAACAAGGAATACACTGAGGTGCTTTTGTGGCAGGAGGATCAACAAAGATGAGGATGGTTCAGACGATGCTGGCTAACCCCAAGAAGAATGCTGCAAAAACGGGCACTCGGCGTGGAGAAGGCTCCAAGAAGGGAGAGGAGAAGGGCCCATCACATCCCAATCCTGTGCTCCCAAAACCATAGTGTTTTATGATAGGAGACAAAAAGATGAGAGGAGCTAGAGGAAGCATTGGGTTGCTGGTTTTATGTTTTATTATTTTCAATAAGCTTAATAAAATTTTGGTTGGGTATTTTGCTGGGTGTAATTCGGTATTCAGTTTTTTATGGTTCATTTGGGTATTGGGAAGCTTTCTATCTATTTTACAGCAATGGAATAAACAAGTGTTTTCAGATTGTCTGGATTGGTGGGATCATATTTGGACGTTATTACTTGACAATGGCAGGAATAAAGAAGATTATAAATGGTTACATTCAGCTATTTGCTGGGTCTGTGGGCATATAAATGCCAGGTGGCTCCGGAAACGAGTGAAGAAAGGTTTTCTAAAGGTTGAGGATAGGAATTCCCCTAAGATGTTTACTTTGGTCTCATCAAACCAAGTACATCAAAGCCTTCGAAAGATGCCTAATGGCTTTTATATCTATGCGAGGGAAGGAAACTGGAGTGCACAAAATGGCATAGGAAGAGGGACTAAGGTTTTTGTGAACAAACTAGTGTCACAATGGCGAAGTATAGGAATGCATGAACAAAGCGGGCCTCATCATGTCCGAATATTAATGGCTCAATGGAGCAAGTTGATTCATTTTTTTAATGAAGGTACTGAGTTGGAATTGTAGAGGAATGGGAAGTAAGATGACAATTAGTTATCTAAGGGAGATATGGTATCAACATAAGCCAGATTTTCTTTTTTTATCCGAAACAAAACAAGATTTTGATTTTGTTCAAGGATTTCAATCACATTTTGGATATGATAATCTGATGACGGTGGACCCTATTGGAACAAGAGGAGGATTAGCTTTATATTATAATAACGAGCTTCAGGTTAAAATTTTATATTCGATGGGATGATCGATGTAGCAGAGGCTTTGGAGAAGAAAATATACATGACTTTTGTATATGGGGACCCAGTTCAGAAATTAAGAGAACAAGTTTGGGAACGGTTAACAAGATATGGCATATCGAGAGATGACCCATGGTTTATTATTGGCGACCTAAATGAGATCACGGAAACCATGAAAAGAAGGAGGAACGTTAAGAAGTGCAGAATCCTTTGTATCGTTTAATAATATGATCGAAACAGTGGACTCCTGGAATTTCCAGCGCGGGGAAACAAGATGTCTTGGCAAGGAAGAAGGAAAGGAAAGGGAAAGGCGGTAATGGTTCGGTGTCGGCTAGACCGAGCTTTAGCAAATGAAGAATGGCATTCCATGTTTCCCAAATCATATACAGAATACTTAAAATTGGTGGGCTCGGACCATAGACCGATAGTGGCATACTTGGAAGATAAGGTTACTAGGCGAAGAGGACAATTCAGGTTTGACAAACGATGGATTGGACAGGAGGGTTTCCTGGAATCCATTGCCAGAGGTTGGATAGAGGAGTCGAGGAATACAGAAGACAATAGGGGAGATTTTGTGTCCAAGATTACTAATTGCCGACACGAAATCTCGAGATGGCGTAAAGTAATCCCGTCACGGAAAAGAAAAATAGCATAATTACAAGAAGCATTGGAGGAAGTACAAGCAGATGATAATAGAACTCAAGAGGATATTCGGAAGTGTCAGGAAACTACAGGAGGCTTATAGGGATGAAGAGGACTATTGGCAACAGAAAAGCAGGAATATGTGGAATACGGCAGGAGATCTTAGTACCAAATTTTTCATGCCTTGTGACAGCAGCGAACTTCGAAACCGTATAGTGGGCTTATCGATTCTAATGGAAATTGGGTGTTTGAGGACAAAGGAATAGAAAAGGTGGCAGTTGATTATTTTGATGAACTTTTAATACTACATCACTGCGGAATTTGATGTCTTTTAGAAGAAATCAAACCAACCATATCTCAACAAACGAATCAGCTTAATTGCACGTGCCGAGAGGAAGAAGTGCGACAAGCCTGTTTATGATGCACCGGAAAAGGCACGGGGCGGATGGCATGGCGGCACTTTTCTTTCAACATTCTTGGCACATTATCAAACAGGATATTTTGGAGTTGGTCAATAATTTCTTGACAACAGGGAAATTGGACGCACGGTTAAATATTACCAATATATGCTTGATTCCTAAAAGCGGAAAGACCAACTAGGATGACAGAGCTTAGACCAATAAGTCTATGTAATGTAGGATACAAAATTATATCAAAGGTGTTATGTCGAGGTTAAAGGCTTGCCTTCCCGCGCTTATTTCGGAAACACAATCAGCTTTTGTGGCTGGAAGGCTGATTTCTGACAATATCCTAATTGCACAGGAAATGTTTCACGGACTAAGGACAAACAAGTCCTGTCAGAATAAGTTTATGGCTATAAAAACGGATATGAGTAAAGCTTATGACAGGGTCGAATGGAATTTTATTCGGGCTTTGCTTCAAAAATGGGTTTTGATCCTCACTGGGTCCAATTGATGATGGAATGCATATCTTCGGTGCAATATAGAGTTTTATTAAACGGGCAACCAAGAGGACACATTATTCCAAATAGGGGATTACGACGGGGATCCTTTATCACCTATTTGTTCATTATGTGCACTAAAGCACTAATAGCGAACATTAAAAAGGCTGAAAAGGAAAAACAGTTGACAGGGATAAAAGTGGCAAGAGCTTGTCCTGCAATATCTCACTTGCTTTTTGCGGATGATAGTATTTTTTCTGTCGAGAAAGAGGAGTGTAAAGGCTATTATGGTAATTCTAAAAGAATATGAAAAGTTTGAGGCAACAGATAAATTTTCAGAAATCATCAATTCAGTTTGGGCATAAAATTGATGAGGCAACTCGCCAGGAACTCCGAGACATATTAGGGATACAAAACTTAGGAGGAATGGGAACATACTTGGGCATTCCAGAAAGCTTGGGAGGCTCTAAAGTCCAAGTATTTGGTTTTATACAGGAAAGGCTGAATAACAGAATAAATGGATGGACTTTTAAGTTTTTCTCTAAAGGGGGAAAGGAAGTGATTATCAAATCAGTGATAACTGCTCTTCCCAATCATGTTATGTCCTTACGAATTCAGCGGTGGCAAAACTTACCAGCGCGGTAGCGCAATTTTGGTGGAGTTCTAGTGGGAATACAAAAGGATTACTGGAAATCATGGGACAAGCTTTGTACACATAAAGATGATGGAGGCTAGGGTTTAAAGATCTTACGGACTTTAATACGGCTATGCTTGGAAAGCAACTCAGGAGATTAATAGAGAAACCAAATATCCTATTCTCTCGTGTTTTCAAAGGTCGATATTTCAGGAAAGCTTCACCCCTGGAACCGATCAGATCGTACTCGTCATCTTATGGCTGGCGAAGTATAATCTCTGCTAGATTTCTGGTTAGCAAAGGACTAATCAAACGGGTGGGATCAGGATCTTCGATATCAGTATGGAATGATCCTTGGCTCCCAACCAACCGCCCGAGACAAGCAAACAAACAACAAAATATTCTTTTACCTGACCTTACGGTGGACTCTCTTATTAATGCCTCCTCGCGAACTTGGAATTCACAGGCATTACAGGAATTAATGGATCCTGAGGATGTGAAGATTGTTGAAAGTATTCCATTGAGCAGGACACAAATAGTGGATAGGGATGGCTGGCATTTTACGAAGAATGGAAAATATACGGTTAAATCAGGATATCAAGTGGAGAGGGCTTATCCAGACAGAGATAGAGGGGCCATAGAATTTGGTCCAACGATTACGGATCTTAAGGCTTTTGCTGGAAAGTGCGTTGTCCACCTAAGATGAAGCATTTCCTATGGCAGCTGGTGTCAGGGTGTATAGCGGTAAAGAAAAATCTGAAAGCCAGAGGTCTTCAGGGAGATATTAGCTGCGACAGGTGTGGAGCACCGGAGGAATCTATAAATCACACCTTCTTTGAATGCCCACCGGCAATTCAGGTATGGGCTTTATCGCGGATCCCATCGTATCCAGGTTTATTCCCGGACAATCTTTATTTGCAAATATGGACCATCGTTACGGAGGATCAAGCCAGCAATGAATGATCACCATTTCGCTTGGATACTTTGGTACATATGGAAAGGGAGAAACAATAAAGTTTTTAGTAATTTGAATATGGATCCTAGAGATACTCTAGCCTTAGCTGAGACGGAGTCTTTACTTTGGGCAGAAACCCAGCAATCGGTGGCTCAAAACGGACCACGAGTTACACCGTCGGTTAACGTAGGTTTACCGATTAGATCGGGTCGATGGTGTTTCACGGATGGGTCATGGAAATCGAAGGATACCTTCTCGGACAAGGATGGTATAGTACTTTAGAAGGTTTGAGGGCTTAATGGGAGCTAGAAATACAAGGGCTAGTCAATCCCTTTACACAGAGGTTGAGGCTCTAATATGGGCAATGGAGTGTATCACGGAATCTCGACAATATTGTGTTACATTTGCAGCGGATTGTTCTCAATTGGTAAAGATGGTTTGAACCCGGAGGAATGGCGGCTTTGCAAGTTACTTGGAAGATATCAAGATCCTCGAGGAAAGTTTCCACGAGATTATTCATATATCAGGGCGCATAACAACAAGGCGGACAGCTTAGCGCGTAGTGTGAGGCAACAATCGTCGTTCTTGTCCATATGGATCACGGAGCACCGGTTTGGTTTACGAGTCATATGAGTCGTATTGTTGTTGACAAAAAAAAAGCAAACTACATTAAAAGACTTATAAAGATGTTAGGCCAACTCTGAGCTGCAGTCCCCACAAGACTAGTGTCGAAAATATTTGAGTTTGAGTTGTCAAATTTAATAACATTTTATACTTTTTTTACTTCGACATATTAAATTTAGTAAGACAAAACAAATAAATATTGATGATTCGTCATATCCTGTTAAAGCGCACCCATAGAGAGGACGATTAGGCATTACTAGCTGATCGGAAGATCTCCGTGGCGAATACACCCTGTGACCAGAAAAATCAGAATAAGAAAAAAATCTGTTTTGACCTTTTCAAACTTGAAGCGATGTTTATATCATAGATCTATCATAAATCGATATTTATAACAAGAAAACGAAGCTGAAGCGAGGCAAATCATACCAAAATTGATGTAAATTGTTGAGGAATGAAAAGGCTGCGTGAAACTAGGTGGAAGTGAAGGAAGAAGATGAATGTGAAATTACAATAACGCCCTTCATTAAATAAAAATAGGAAAAAAACAAGAAAACTGTACCTTGGGGATTCAAAGTCGAAAAGGGAAGGACATTTTTACTTTTCCTAACCGCCATGTTACATTAACTGCGGTCTTCATCTCAAAGTATATATTTAGTGTATATAATAGTTAAATATATCAAAATTCCGCCTCGTGTACTTCGAGTTTATCCTGTTTTTGTTAATTATTTAGGCGTAGGTCAGTCTGCAGCGTTAGCTACGAGTTTCCGAATAGGGTCATATCTATACTCTATAGTTCTGAAGCACACATAAAATAAAATTTTATTTTTCGAATTAAATTCCTACCTACAAAAAAAAAACTGTTATGTAAGCACACTACTTTAAGAAGCAGAGTCCAGGCATGACTAGTGTCTCTCTACCCAAAAGCACATTAAGTTTAATTAATTCGTATTGATACCCAAAGATTTTGGTTGAGTTGTCAAATTTTAATAACGGTTTCCCACTTTCTACTTGGATTTGACCCTCAAACTTTAATGCAAAGCCTTATCTCACTCTCCTTGATTGCAATCACTCATCACGCCTCGTGACCAATACCCTTTTAGCTATATATATATATACATCTTCATACACAAAACACAAAACACAAACACACAAACAGCTAAGAAACAAATCTACTAGAAGACACACAACACGAGTTATCGGCAGATCAACTGTTTTCCTCATTTCTCCAAATACGTGTTCATCAATGGCGTCTTCTCACTAAACCCACTTGTCCAGTTTCATTACAAGACGCCCTTTTCTACATTCATACCCTCGTCCACCATGGAACCCGTCAACGGAGGATCCGTACAGATCCAGAACGGGAATGAATCTCGAAAGCTTCCCAATTTCTCACAGAGCGTGAACATGAAATACGTCAAGCTCGGTTACCATTACCTGATCACAAATCTCTTCAAGCTTTGTCTGGTTCCGCTAATGGCCGTCCTAATAACAGAGATCTCTCGTTTAACCCCAGACGACTTTCACCAGATTTGGCTTCATCTCCAATACAACCTCGTCGCATTCATCCTCCTCTCCGCTCTAGCCGTGTTCGGCACCACCGTCTTCGTCATGACTCGACCCAGATCCGTTTACCTCGTCGACTACTCCTGTTACCTCCCTCAAGCGAGTCTCCAAGTCCCGTACAAGAAGTTCATGGATCACTCTGCCCTCATCGAAGATTTCAACGAGTCTTCTCTCGAGTTCCAGCGCAAGATTCTCGAGAGATCGGGTCTGGGAGAAGAGACGTATCTCCCCGAGGGCTTACACTGCGTCCCTCCTCGCACCACTATGGCGGCGGCGCGCGAGGAGGCCGAGCAGGTTATGTTCGGTTGTCTCGACAAACTTTTCGAGAATACCAAGGTTAACCCTAGGGATATCGGTGTGTTGGTCGTGAACTGTAGTTTGTTTAACCCGACACCTTCTTTGTCCGCCATGATTGTTAACAAATATAAGCTTAGAGGGAACGTTAAGAGTTTCAATCTTGGTGGGATGGGGTGTAGTGCTGGTGTTATCTCCATTGATTTAGCTAAAGATATGTTGCAAGTTCATAGGAACACTTATGCTGTTGTCGTTAGCACTGAAAACATTACTCAGAACTGGTATTTTGGTAATAAGAAGGCGATGCTGATACCGAATTGCTTGTTCCGGGTCGGTGGAACAGCGCTTTTGCTTTCCAACAAGGGTAGTGATCGTAGGCGGTCCAAGTACAAGATGGTTCACACGGTTAGGACTCATAAAGGTGCTGATGAGAAGGCGTTCAACTGTGTTTATCAAGAACAGGATGATAACGGTAAAACCGGTGTTTCTTTGTCCAAAGATCTTATGGCTATCGCAGGGGAGGCGCTTAAGGCGAACATCACTACTTTGGGTCCTTTGGTTCTTCCTATAAGTGAGCAGATTCTGTTTTTCGTGACTTTGGTTTGGAAGAAGGTGTTTAATGCTAAGCTGAAGCCTTACATCCCTGACTTCAAGCTTGCCTTCGATCATTTCTGTATCCATGCTGGTGGTAGAGCTGTGATTGATGAGCTTGAGAAGAATCTGCAGTTGTCACAAACGAATGTCGAGGCGTCGAGGATGACCTTGCATAGATTTGGGAACACTTCTTCCAGCTCGATCTGGTATGAGCTGGCTTATATTGAAGCCAAAGGCAGGATGAAGAAAGGGAACAGGGTTTGGCAGATTGCTTTTGGAAGTGGGTTTAAGTGTAACAGTGCGGTTTGGGTGGCTCTGCACAATGTCAAGCCTTCGGTTAGTAGTCCTTGGGAGCATTGCATTGACCGATATCCGGTTAAGCTTGAGTTCTAATTCAATCAGAAAACCATTTTAATGTTGTCATTGTGGTTAGTCCTAGTCTACTACTTCACTCTGTCTGCCTTATTTATTGTTTTCTTTTTCCTTTTCTCTTAATTGTTCTACTGTTCTTGTCCTTTGAATGTGATGCTTCTTGGATAAATACCCTCACAATGAGTTCTATGGCAAGTGGACCGATATACCCAATTTGTATCACTTTTTGACATGCTCGTCGGAGCAAGAATACGACTTTATGGACCTGATTAGTTTGCAATAGGTGTATACTTGAGTACTTGCTAGGCTTCAGGAGCATAGAGACCACATACTACAATAAGTTTCCTTCAGAAAAATAAATAAAAGTTTGGTTTTTGGACAGCATTAGATTCATCTCTATATCATTGAGGCTTCGTGAAGAATGCATCTGAAAATTCCTTTATTACGTTTTTTACATCTGAAATTTTGATTAGATTGACGCAGAAACAAAATACTCTGCTTGAATTACACACTTCAAAGTAGGTTTTGGACTATTGAATTAAAGACTTCAGATTAGCTTTAATTTGGAACTTGCGGTATGGGATGAATTCATATTCATTTTGCATGCTTTCCTTTGCTATGATACTATTTCTGCCTTCCCATAACAAAGCTCCTCAGAATCCTTTTGGAACATCTCCAATAGTTTATTTTACTTTCTAGTGTAAGAATAAAGTTTTCTGAAAACAGAAAAGTAGTTTGATTTAAAAGTTCCCTCTCTTTTTACTCTAAAACATACTAGCATAATACCATAAATGTGTCAGTTAAACACGCTGAAGATAAATGTTGGATGCAATACTAGCAACCAACCAACTCTTCAATAGGTCGAAACAATGTTTGAATTTGTTATGAGAATGTGTTTCTCTCTCTCTCTCTCTCTCTCTCTCTCTCTCTCTCTCTCTCTCTCTCTCTCTCTCTCTCTCTCTCTCTCTCTCTCTCTCTCTCTCTCTCTCTCTCTCTCTCTCTCTCTCTCTCTCTCTCTCTCTCTCTCTCTCTCTCTCTCTCTCTCTCTCTCTCTCTCTCTCTCTCTCTATATATATATATATATATATATATATATATATATATATATATATATATATATATATATATATATATATATATATATATATATATATATATATATATATATATATATATATATATATATATATATATATATATATATATATATATATATATATATATATATATATATATATATATATATATATATATATATATATATATATATATATATATATATATATATATATATATATATATATATATATATATATATATATATATATATATATATATATATATATATATATATATATATATATATATATATATATATATATATATATATATATATATATATATATATATGTGATTAGGCACATCAAGATGGGGCTATGTGGATGGTGGTGATGGTGAATGGGGCCAGTGGGAGGCGGTGATCATCATTGGGCATGACACGGTGTGGGTCGATCTAGCGGATGGTTGGGAGATGTTCTGTGGGGTGAAAGTTTTAGTTTGAGAATCTTGGATCGATGGTGAACCTCTAAAGGAAGAAGAATGAAGACAAAGAGATGAGATCTCTTTTTTGTGACAAAGAGATAGATCTGTGAAAGTGATTTTAGGCCTTTAGATCAGAAATAATCAATGGTCGAGAATTGTAATCCTTGTCATTGAAAGTTTGACCAATAAGAAAAGAAGAGGAAGATTAACAAAGAATGATTTATAGCCATTAGATTAAAAATATCAATGGTCAAAGTGATCAATCAATAAGCTGTTTTATTTAATAGTTGGTTAAATATTATAATTTGATTGTTAAGTAATTTATCTTTATAAAATTAAATTATCATTTATATTTATAAATTTAATTATACATAACTTTAACAAAGTGATTAGATTTTATTTTTATAAGAAATTTTATTAAAAATGTATTTATGTAAAGTATATTTGTAGATAAATTTAAGATATATAATAAGTGTTAACTACTACATATGTAAATAAATTAATATTTTTATGATTTACAGTTTAAGATTTGATGTATTAAGTTTTAAAAAGTTTTGATTTAAAGTTTGAAATTTAGAATAAATGTATTAGTATTGAAATTTTAGAACTATCAAATATGAAGTTTAGGATTTTAGATTTAGAGATTATGCATGATATAGGGTTTGGATTTAATGTATATAGGTTTGGTTTTAATTTTAACATATTTAAGTTTATAATTTTATATATAAGATTTTGAGTTTAAGTTCTAAAATATTATAGAGATTATTCTGTATTAGTGTTTAAATTTTGCATTTTTATAGTATAGGGTTCAGAAGTTTATTTAGAGTTTAGGGATTCAAAAAATATGTTATTATAACATTTATTATTTTTAGAGATTAAGTTCTAAAATATAATAGAGATTATCACTGTATTAGTGTTTAAATTTTGCATTTTTATAGTATAGGGTTCACAAGTTTATTTAGAGTTTAGGAAATATTTCTATATAATTAGTGTAAAGAACATATATAAATAAACATATATTTATGATTTATAATTTAAGATTTGATGTATTAAATTTAAAAGTTTTTATTTAGAGTATATATTTAAAGTTTAGAATTTAGAATAGAGGTTTAAAGTATATGATCAGAGTTAAAGGTTTAGAGGTATTGAATCTAAGATTTGAGATTAATTTTTAAAAGATTAATCTTTGAGTTTATATTTAAGATTTGAAGCTAATTTTAAGCTTTGGTGTTATAATATTAGAGTTAGATTTTGTATTTAGAGTTTAGGGTTTAAAAACTTATTTAGGGTTTAGGGATTTAAAAGGAAAACATAACGTTTAATTATATTTTCTATTAAATCATAAGTTATCATAAGCGTTTCTAAATATAGCACTCTATCATAGCGTTTTGAAAATACAAAAGCTATGTTAAAACTAGAGGCATATCAATCATAGCACAATCGAAAAAAACGCTATGCTGCCCTGCTATTAAAACGTAATTTTCTTGTAGTGGTTGTGTTGATGTTTGAGTGGTTTGTACTTTTTTTCTTCTCTATGCTGTTGAATTGCTAGTTGATAAGAAAGTTTTGTTCTTTTTGGGTGTCTGAGTCCACAAAGGAGATGGTACTGTCTCTGTTTGTTTCTCTGTATGTTCAGTTGTGTTGATGTTTTAGTGGTTTGTATCATAGGTAGGAAGGGTATGGACAGATCACAATATATTGAGGTTTGATATATCAAGGATAAGAGAAGCGTTTGCAGAGATTGGACATGATCCACCAGAGCCAAAGGGACCATTGACTCGTTGAATTAAACCTTAAATCTACACTGTATATCTAATATTCCTTACAAACTTAAACTCTACATACAAAATCATAAATCAAATCTGTACAAACTTATAATAGAAACTTTAAATTTAAACTCCAAGTATATTCTAAAACTCAAATCATATTCCTAACCTAAAATCTTAACCCTACCCTAAACCACATATCTCAGTCTAACATATATCATAAACATTAAATTTTAATTTAAAATGAATTATAGATCCGTAAATAAATTAAAATTTCAAATACAAAATTAGATTTCAAATTTTATATTATGATCTCAAAGTATTTAATTCTTAATTAATTTTTATGATAGCTATCAATAAATAAGAGACAAGTTGTATTGTTTTTGAACCATTGATTGATTTGAATCAAGGTCAAAATCATTCTTGTATCAATCCTTACCCTTTTTTCTATGGGAGAATTGCCAAGTGTGACTCAAAACTTGGAGTCAAACAAAAGAATACCCCACATGGGTCAAAGGCAAAAGTAACCTAAAAGGCTATTGAAATTACAACTATCCCCTTGTGAACAAACAAAAAATCGGAATTTTTTTTACGTTTCTACCCCTCGAAAGTCGTCTGGACAGTTATTCTTAAACATAATTTAAAAATTTTGTAAAAATATTTTGATAAGTGAAAAATGGGAATTATGTAATTAACATATGTATTAAGAGATATAAATTAAGATATAACAAATTTCAATTGTTTTCAGCATAGATGAGTGAAAGTAGTGAGTCATGATATTCTTTAGTTTAACTTTCATCAACATATGTTGTAGTATTGTATATGTTCTTAGGGTTAGATTTCGGAAAGCATTAAAACCGTTTTTGAAAAATTTAAAAATTACATAAAGCGTGTTCATTTACGTGTATATTAAACACTATTGAAGTATAATTTGATTTTATAACGTGGTTAGTTAGTTAATTTAGTCATTTTAGTTTAGGGATTCATTTTAGGGTCTGGGACGACTTAATATTTAGTCTTCTGTAAACAGACGACTAAATATTTAGTCTTCTGATGTACATTATGAGCCAGAATAAGTCGTCTAAACCGGACCAAACCTTAAATTTTACCAGCGTACTTTTAAAGCTAACCGGATTATTTACCCAATATATAAGGTGATTTTTTTTTTGTTCATTTTTCGCGAAATTTAGAAACCCTAACCTTACAGTTCTCTCTCACCGGCGATATCAAAGGCGATTTGAATTCCCACTATTTCCGAACAAACCATCGTCCTCAACGTCGGCTATCTATCTCACTTCATTCTCACCGTTCTGCGCCCTTCTTACAATCCTAGCGCCGCGCTTCCTCTAAACCCTAGCGCCGCTTCCACTATTTCGAACAAACCGTGCGCCCTCGGTATCTATCTCACTTCATTCTCACCGTTCGCGCCTTCTTCCAACCCGCCGCTTCCTCTAAACCACTAGCGCCGCTTCCACGTCGCCCTCTCCACCGTGCTCACCAACACTATCTCACGCGCTTCCTCTAAACCGCGCTTCTTACAAACCCTAGCGCCGCTTCTTCTCTGTAAACCGTAGCGCCGTTTCTCTGTAAACCCTAGCCGGTAAGTCATCAATCTCGAGGAAAAGATGAACATAAAGCGTTGTCTCTATCAATTTACTCATTCTCACCGTTTCCGTTTATTTTTCAGATCTATAACCGCAATGACGAGTACTCCTACGCTTCTAATCAGGTCCGCTTAATTTTTCTTGGAAGACTTGTAATTTAAGTAAATGCGGAAAGTCTTCCAATGGGCGACTTAATAGGCGACCTAAATATAAGTCGTCAGTTGGAAGACTTTCGGGCGACTTAAATCTAAGTCGTCTACTAAGTCGTCAGTTGGGCGACTTTCGGCGACTTATATCTAAGTCGTCTACTAAGTCGTCTGGAGTTACAATTAAAGCGTGATTGATTTAGCTTGTGTTCTGACTTTTCGTGTGTTCTTGTTAGATTTAGCTTGTTTAGCTTATCTCATTGTTGTCTTTGATTATTTTGCAGACAAAAGGATGGATATTCGAACTCCCGTAGGTTATACACATTAGGGGAAGAGCGAAGCCCACAATAGCATTTAGTATCATCACGGATAATAACAAGTTGCATACTGCTCTTAGGGAAGCTCTTCTGATGAAGAATTTGAAGAGCTCAAGGAGTCGAGTTTGGGAGTTTTCATCAAGTTCAAGGAGCAGGGATTTGGTTGGGCTTCAGGCTGGTTCACTACATGCTCAGTTTCAAGCTGGACATTAAGAAGAAGTATGAGATGTGGTCTCGTTGGTCGGAACCTTTGAGGTTTTCACTGTTAGAGTTTGAAAACCTCACTGGTCTAAACTGCAAGTACATCGAGGACAGAGACACCAAAATGTGAAGTTACCAAAGAGATGGTTTCTTTCAAGGCGATCTGGGAGTTCATCTGGAAGCTGGGCCAACTACTCAGATAATAGCAGCGAAGAGATCGAGGATTGGTCCACGGAAGATGCCGGCTCGTACCTTTCCATCTTCACTGGATTCATTGAGCGGAGAAAGTTTTCAACGCTACGATCTAGTCGGCAAGGCTAGTGATGGATTTAGACGGTTTGAGAATTATCCATGGGGAGAGTCGCGTTTAAGGTGCTGATGGACTCTTTGTGGAACAAAGATATTCTGGCTGTTACACGTGGATGGGTTTATACAAGTTCTTCAGGTCTGGGTGTACACAGCTATGCGGAATTGGGTGCTAGTATTGGTGGTCCCGGAGGAAACAGTCCGTCTCCCGATACTGGCTTACGGAGAACAGCAGAGGCCGCAGATCAATGAAAGAAGCTATCTTGAGGCAGTATCTACTTAATTAAGTCGTGGAAGGTCTTTAAGCTGGGCGACTTAGTAGACGACTATATATAAGTCGATGCGGAAGGTCTTCCAGCTGGGCGACTTAGTAGGCGACTATATATAAGTCGTCGGAAGGTCTTCAGCTGGGCGACCTCCGACGACAATAAATCGTCTGGAAGGTCTTCCAGCTGGACGAATGGGAGGGCGACTATATATAAGTCGTCCGGAAGGTCTTCCATTTGGGCGACTTCTCGAGCGACTTATAATTAAGTCGTCTATTTAGTCTTTTTCAAATATCTAACTCGATTCTTCTATTTACTGCAGACCGCGTGATCAACTTTGTTGAGAAGGACATTAGTGAAATGTGGCCAAAATGGGACTCGAGGTTGAGGGCGTGCCGGAGAACATCATTAAAGTCATGTATGATCGGAGACCGTGGAAGTGGACCAAGGATTGCTGGGAAGTCACTGGTACTAAGAAAACCAAAGATATAGAGATGGTTGTGGTGGAGGAGGAGGAAGACAATCCAAGACCTCGAAGAAAGCTCCTAAAGGAGGCTCCTACAGGCTCCTACAGAGGCTCTAAAGAGGCTCCTGGAGGCTCCTAGAGGCTACTGAAGAGGCTAGAGAAGAGGCTAGTTGGGTGACTAGAGAGGAGTTGAAAATATGTTCAAGGACGTAGTTGACAGCATGAAAGAAGGGTTAGTTTGCATGAAAGAAGGGTTTAGGAAGTGCATCAAGGAGATTAGGAAGTTGTCCGGGTGGAAGCTATGGAGAAGAAGGGTTGTGTCACCAATCAGGCTACCTCAAGAGAAACAGCCTACTCCTCAAGAGAAACAGCCTACTCCTCAAACCAAACAGCCTACTCCTCAGCGAAACAGCTTACTCGAAAGCTGCTCCTCAACAGAAAAGCCTACTCCTCAAACCAAAAGCCTACTCCTCAAACCAAAACCTACTCTTGAAACAACCTACCCCTCAAGCCAAACAATCCGAGGTTAGTATCAAATCCTCTCCCAACAAGAATTAAGTCGTCCGGGGTTAACTAGTTTTCGAGGCGACTTAAATGTAAGTTATGCAGACGACTAGTTGACCTGGGCGACTTAAATGTAAGTTGTCTGACGACTAGTTGACCATGGGCGACTTAAAATTAAGTCGTCATGGTCAACGATCGGACTTTGATTAGTCGTCGAGGTTAACTAGATGCAGCTTTAATGCAGAGAAATTCGCGATGAGAGCGCGAAATAAGATCTTGCGGATAAAGCGGATGGTGTCTCCTCCAAAAGATTGTTGCTGTCACTTCCACGACCAACGTGGTAAACTTCCACGATCAACAACCGGCGTCGCTTCACCGATCAACAACCGCGTCCTTCCGCATCAACAACCGGCGTCGCTTCCACCGTACAACCGAGCCTGGTTGTATTGGACAAAATAGCTCTGCAATGCGTGCAAGGTGAACGGCGAGAAACCTTCTCCCGATATCTCCTTATCGGCAGAGAAAAATAAAGATAAAGTGGCAGCCTATAATCCATTTCAGCCAGTAAACAAACCTAAGTTGAAGGAACTTCGCTGGTTGGTTGAAAACTGATCCGTAAGTGATTGCTTTACCCATAATAGCTTGATTTAGTCTACCAAAACTGATTATTTCTGATCCGTAAGTGATTGCTTTATTATTTGCAGTCATTATTTCACTAAGCATGATGAAAAACACATCACATCACTTGGTGGTATCACATCCTCGGACTGCCAGAGAATGGCTGGAAGACTGCGTAAGTCTTACGCTTATCTTGTATCTTTGTCGATGCGGACTTAAATATAGGTCGTCTGGAAAGTCGTCTACAAAGTCGTCCAGTAGATGACTTTCCAGGGCGACTTATCCATTAAATATAAGTAAAACGGAAAGTCGTTACAAAGTTGTCCAAGTAGACTACTTTGCGGGCGATATATTCGAGCGACTTAAAGATAAGTCGTCTGGAAAGTCGTCTACAAAGTCGTCAAGTAGGCGACTTCGCGAAAGTCGTCTGGAAAGTCGTCCGCGTGAGCGACTTTCCGGCGACTTATATTTAAGTCGTCGGTATCTTCTAACTTGTATTATTTTATATGCAGCATATAGATGCTTGGATTAATGTGCTGAGGCAGAGGTATCATGAGAACCCACAAGCTTTCAGGGGCGGCGAATGTGCTTCCGGATCCGCAACTTTTCCAGTCTTGGAGAGACCAGTATGAGTTCTTCAAATTATCCGTACCCGATCACAAAGGTTTAGGAAGAGCTCACGGTGGCGTGGAATTTTATGGGGATCAATACCTTCATTTTAATCAAAGAAGGTGTGGGGGAGGACATTGATGATATCTATCGCCAGTGAACGAAGAGCATCATTGGGTTGCTATTTGGATATTGATCCTAAGAGGCACATAGTAAATGGGGCAGCATATTCGCTGACGAAAGCATGGGATGAGATAATGCAGCCTTTTCGAGATGGTCCCTTATCTGCTTGTTGAGTGCGCTGCCGAGGCGAAATCTGGTCAAATACGGGTTGGAGCCATACACATATGAGAGAAAGATGTACCCACGGCCAACAATGGTGATTGTGGCGTGTACGCTCTAAAGTACATTGAATGTCATGCTCTTGGAGTCCCTTTAACTCTAAAGACTTTGCTAGAGACCTTGAAGAATATGAGGGATAAAATGGCGGTGGATATATGGGCGGAGCTTCTTGATCAGCATTTGAAAGAAAATGTGGATGGTAATAAGTTCGTGTAGCATGTATGATTAGATTCGTGGGCATGTATGTTATTGTAGTGTTTATCGATTAGTGTAAAGATATTACATTTAAACTTTTAAAGCTTTTATGATTTTGACTAAGCTTTTAAAGCATGGGACGACTTACAAATAAGTCGTCTGGAAGGTCTTCAGGCTGACTGACACAAATAAGTCGTCTGGAAGGTCTTCGATTAGGACACAAATAAGTCGCAGAGGAGATCTTCGGTGGACGACTTACAAATAAATCAAATGGAAGGTCTTCGCACCACATTCTGACGACTTATTTGTACGAGGTAAATTCTTGGGGCTTTATGACTAATTTGTATTTGGCCGTTCCTTAATTATTAATTGATTAGTTTTGAAAAGTTTATTAGAATGTGAAATTAATGGAATGGCATGTCTCTTCTCTTCAACATAGTATAGATTTCATTCATCTCTTACATCATCTCTTTTATCTCTCCCAATATTAGCTAAGTAGAATCCTTTTCTTTGTATCATTTTATATAAATGTTTAGATCTATCCGTTTCTAATAAATCTTTAACATAAGATCAAAATCTAGTATGGCATTCAACAAAGACCCAAACTAAGAACCATGGTTGAAGATCATGGTTCTTCTCGAGGCATTCAGAGGAATTTGGGAGGAAGCCTTGAGCAAGCTGAGCGAACTAAATAATGAGCAGTAGACATGCTGAAGTGTGGCATACAAGGTAAGCTGGAACTCATGAATGAACTTTTCAAGAAGAACCCATTTAGCAAAGAGAAAAGAAGCAGCTAGATTTGAACTTGTCTTGTAGCGGAGGCCAAGGTGGCTAATGTTCAGATTCCTTACATCGATTGGTACAAGTTGAATGAGCCACGATGTTTGATTAACGTCTTTGCTTTCTTAATCTCTTCAAGTTTAATGTTTTATATTATGGTTATGTCTTTTGAAACATATTTTCTGGTTTTCAAACCGGTTTTCCTTTGATCTTGGTTTTATATTATGTGATTCTTATTGTCACAGCTTATAATTGTCTTTCATGTTTTGGTGAGATGAATATGAATTATAAGTCGTCCAGAACAATTATAAGTTGTCCAGAACAATTATAAGTCGTCGAGAACAATTATAAGTCGTCGGAACAATTATAAGTCGTCGGAACAATTATAAGTCGTCGAGAACAATTATAAGTCGTCAGAACAATTATAAGTCGTCGAGAACAATTATAAGTCGTCAGAACAATTATAAGTCGTCGAACAATGGCGTAACAAAGATCTACATTTTGGAATATGTTATCTCTCGGTAGAAGGTAGTAACAAAATATGTTATCTCTCGTAGAAGGTAGTCTAAAATAAAATACCTTTGGACGACTTAGTAGAAGGTAGTCTAAAATAAAATACAACTGTGACTTAGTAGAAGGTCGTCTAAAATAAAATACACTGGACGACATTAGAAGGTCGTCTAAATATAAAATCACTGCTGGTAGGCGAAACAGGACGACTTATATATAAGTCGATGCGGATGATAATCAAGACTGGCGTGACTTAAATTTAGATTAGTGGAATGACATAATCAACTGGTTGTGTACATTGTGGCCGTTATGGCCAGTTTCCTTGCAGTTTGAGCATCTCTTGCGCCTGTGTTTCTTCCTGGGTTTGTGTCCTCTCATCTAAGATAGCTCCAACCAAGATTGCCATCTTGATTTCTTCTGTCTCCCGGACCAGCTTTACGTGCGGAGGAAAGCATTCGTTCCTCGATATGTTGTGACCACGATAGGATATATATTCTCTGAGTATCCATACAAATAATTCTTTGAGTACCTGGACATACAAGTGTGGGAGATGTAAAGCGAATATGTGTTCCAGCAGCTATAGCATGAGAGCAAGGTATTTTTCCATAGACACCACAATCACACTTTGCATGTTCAAATCAACCACACAGTCCATTTTGCCACCTTTGACAAGAATCGCCATCCATCGATTGGTTGGACCGTCATGCATTATCAGTATCTCTGTTGAACAGCAAGCAGTATTCAACGGCTATGTTGAGTTGAGGACTCAATGCATCTTGTCTCCTTTTCAATACCATTTTCCTAACCACGCCTTATGAACTCGCAGAGGCGAATCGAAATCCTCTTGCCGCTTGGTCGCGAATTAATAGATTCAGCGATGTTGCTTGTTTTATGTTGTACCTGTTCCCCTTACAATAAACCCTTGACCATAGGCTGGCGTCGGCATTCTCAAATCGTTGCAAGTTCGGGTTTGCACTCCATTATCTCAGCCATGTGCGGTCAAAATCGTAAACCGTGTGAGCATAAGCAGCCCCTTTCACCAAGTACATGAGATGTTTCCCTTTAAACTTTTTGACAATGTTATCTTGAAGGTGATAATAACATATTCCTCGAGTTGCCCAGCACCTTATCCACCGCGCAATTTGGCGTGCGGTCGGAGACTATCACTGGAGGCTTGTCATGAGATATACAACTAGCCAATTTTGTGAAAAAACCGAAGGTTCATCTTCAGCATCCACGATCCCAAAGCCAATGGGAATATCTGAAAATTGCCATCTTGTGCGTGCCATAGCTAACATAACCTCCATACTTTCCATAGGTGAGTTCCATCCACCACAATGACCCTTCTCGATGCTTAAAACCTTTTATAGAAGCTCGAAAAGTAGATGTAAATCTTTCATAGAATCGAGTTCTATAGCCGTGATAGAATCAGGATTTGCAATGGAATTTGCTTTCGAGATATGATGCCGGCGAATACCCCTTCTTCTGCTGATCCTCTCACCAATGTTTGTGCATATAACAGTGCTCTGTATGAGTGGTGTAATCAGCTCCATGCCAAACATGTTCCTCATTGCATCATGATATGCTGCGGAGTTATCCCATCAATGATTCAACACGATCAATGAAAAGACTACCAACATGCTTGGTCCAGATGTCTCCGCTAGCGCGGTCGGTCTCCCAGTATAAATGTTTTCCACATGCTTTGTTACCCAAAACGTGTTTGTCCGTGTTTTCACACTCGTCTTCCATCCCCTGGCAATAACCGACGTATTTGCCACAAGGAGAGTTTTCGTTGATTTGTATATTCTGAAAGAAAACCTACCCCTCCTGCTGCCAACCGCAGCTCGAAGAAATGATGCATCCTTGCTAACAAAACTCTGGTTGACATAGATCTGGTACCATCCGATTTTCCTCCTTGATAGCATTTGTCTTAGCATATGTCTTTTCCATTTCTTCAAAACAAATATTATCATCACCTTCCTCGTCCTCATCTTGAACCTTTCCATAAAGACTGTAATCCCCACCATTCTGATCCGTTTCAACAATGAGTTATCATCCTCCTCCCATAGACTGTAATCCCCACCATTCTGATCCGTTTCACCAACAATAGAGTTATAAGCATCCTCCTTTTTCCTCCTCCCCATCTTGATTTTCATCTTCAACAAACTCATTATCACCAACATCTTCTTCCCATTCATCAGCTTCATCATTATCACCAACATCTTCTTCCCATTCACCAGCTTCATCATCACCAACATCTTCTTCCCATTCACCGGCTTCATCATTATCCTTTTCTCTGAAACCGTTTCCACCTTCTGCGACGATACACAAGACATACTCTATCGTTTGAGTATCTCGAGCAAGTTCGAACTTTAATCTATCACTTGTAACATGAATGGGAGGACTGCTGGAGCCATCATCATTTCTGGCTGGTAATGAGTAGCTAATCTCCACGATCACTTGTTCTCATGTCGGAGTTATAATCTTCTTGAGAGCCATTGCAACAAGTTCAGCATGTGTTGAATCTTCATTCAATAAAACAATTTTGCTCCTTTGAGATCATCAACCACAAAATCCCAGCGGCAATCTCGACAACCATTCTCCATAAACTGCATGTAACCCGACAAATCATCGCAAATATTCAAAATAAAACACATTAGAAAATAAATATAGAAAATGAAAAGTTCAATAAACATTGCATGAGCGACTTGAAATAAGTCGTCGAGAACTTAAAGGTAAATTGATGCAAAGAGGTCACTTTGCAATTTAAAATTAAAATTTGGGCGACTTAATTAAATGGGTCGTTTTAATTAAAAAACTCGGACGACTTATATATAAGTGATGCAACAGACGGGATTTTGCATTTGGCCGACTGGTGTCAGATCTTTGACTATTTCGGGCGACTTATAATTCAGTCGTCTGGGAAGTTAAAATTTCAATATTTTATTCAAACTAGGCGACTTACGTGTAAAGTCGTCTTGGAATAATTTTGTAATTGAAAATAAAACTTGAAATTTAACTTTCTCGGGCGATGAAATTGGTAGTCGATATTTACTTAATTTAGGTCGTCGGGATAACAAGAGTTTGACCAGAAATTGGGAAAAATTCTGGGCGACTTTGCTTTCCGGACGACTTTAAATAAATAACTGTCGGAGCGACTTTATATTGGTAAAAGTTAAGCGATGAAGTTTTATTTTTCAATTACAAAACTAACCTAAGGCGACTTACACGTAAGTCGTCTAGTTTAATAAAATATTGAAATTTTAACTTCCTGCGACATGAATTATAAATTAGTCCGGAAATAGTCAAAGATCCGACGATTAGGTCACCAAATGCAAAACTAGCCCGTTGCAGGCGACTTATATATAAGTCACCGAGGTTATTTTAACAAACAAAGCCGGACTGACTTAGTTTAAGTCGTCCGTGATTTAAGACTTATCGAAGTCTTACTACATACAGAATGACTTACTAGTAAGTCTTCTACGAACGAGATCTTGAAAAAATTCAAATTAATACCTTAAACTAGGTGAGATGACTTCGTTCATACGGGGTCTTCTCAACCACCCGAACCTCAAGCGAAAGCAACCGTAAGTCAAAACGAAAGAAATATGGCTCATCGACCATAAAATATTTTGAATCAAAAGCTTGAGTTTTTGGATGAATATGGAGAGAAAGTGAAAGAAATGTTGTTTTAGTTCATAACAATTGAAGCGGAGAGAGTGTAAAGAGATTTCACGTGCATTAAAGGGCATTAAAAGCTCCAAACGGTTAGTACTGAGGTTGTTGAACTATTCATGGTAGTGTACTGTTGTAAATAATTGAAGAAGATGAGGTTGAGACGATAAAGAAGCCATTTTCAAAAACAAAAAAAAGTTAATGGCATTTTAATAGATAAAATGCAGGTGTAGTGAAAATCTCAAAAATGAGTGAAAAGGTTAGTTTTCTGTTTGACTCCAAGTTTTGAGTTACTTTTGCAAAAAGCCCTTTTTCTATTGGTTACTTTTGTTTTTGACTTGGATCACCATATGCACCCTTGGATGATATTGAATCAACGCTTGAGATTAATCATTCTTTTATTCTTTTATTATTTTGATAGAGATTTTTACGAAGAAGAGAGAGAGAGATGGAGTGCAGATCGTAGAGAAAGGAGAAGACGCGGGCCGGTTGTCACCACCACCACCACCACTCGTTACCACCACCACCATCTCTCCCATCCCCCATCGCTCACCCCCACCACCATTGCTTCTCTGCTATCGTCTGGTACTATCGGTTTCCCCTCGTATGTGTTGCTTAAGTGATTTGGTTTCTTCTCAGATTTAGATTGAAGAGTATTAGCGAAGAGGAGGAGCAAACCACGAAGAGATGCTGCAGGAGTTTCAGTGACTGTAACCAACTAAAACATTTCAATTTCTTACTGATTTTGGATTCAGATTCATCCCACCAAAGGAAGAAGCGAAGATACGATAAGAACTCTAGTTTAAATTTAACGACTTTCGGTTTCAGCTTGTTGAGTCCCTTGAGAACCTCGGCAAAGAAGAACGGCCTAAGGTAAATGTAACGACTTTCTTTCAGCTTTGTGTCCGTCTGAAGTTGAGGCTTTTTACCTTTGGGTCCTTAATTTCATTGCAGGGAACAAAGCGAATATGTCTTTTAATGTTAGTCCATATGAAGTTATGCAGACTTGTTATACAAGAACCACAACGATTCTCTCTTCACAGTTTCAGTTTATACTTCAGACAATTTTGGGGTCTATTTCTCTTGGATAGTTCGAACTAATATATGTTTCTTGGTATTTTCAACATTAGTACATTCAGAAGGTCGACCAGATTTAGGTTTGCCCTTTTTGGAGTCCGCAAAATATTCGGTATGTCAAAACTATCTCCCAACGTTTGCAAGGTATTGTTTTCATCATTCTGTAATTTTCATGTGTTTGTTAGCTACATGCTGCAAGAGACTCAGCTTGATCTTTGAAAAGTGCTCTTGCTTCATTTTAATGAGACCAATTAGTTAACCGAATATCCGGTTTATATATTTCTACTTTCATCCAATGAAAATTGTGTTTTAATGTTACACGTCTTTGTAAAACATTAATTTAGTACATTGTTCTGTTGTTCTAATGTTTTAATGTTAAATGTCCGATATTAGACTTTATAGTTGTAACTATTAGTTGAATACTTGATTGTATAGGATGTATGTTACGGTAAGCATTGCGTAAGCTTGTCTCGTTGACTAAATGATGCAATGTTCTATTAAGCATTGAGATTAGCTCTTGTTGACTAGAACTCTAGATGCAATGTTACGGTAAGCATGGTTGTAACTCTAGATGCAATGTTCTTTATAGTAATGCTTGGCTATTCTTATGCGGTGACATTAATGCTATTTTTGATTATTGCGTTTGATGAAGGTTGAGGAGGCATAGGAAGTTTGAGGAAGGTGGAAGAGACCGATGACCCTTGAGGAAGGTCAAAGAGAAACAAGGAGCTTGAGGAAGGTGGCATAGGTTTAGATTTAGGGTGGTTTGATGGTGTTGATGGTTTGGTAAACAAGGAAAGGAAATGTATTATGGTTTTTTAAACATTTGAAAATTTGTTAGTTTTATAATATGATTAATTGTTTTATTACAAATATTTGAAATAAATAATACATTTAAAAAAAATCAGTTTGTAATTATATTTAAATAAATATTCGGATAATTAGAAACAATTTAATAACATGAAACATTTGCTATCTTTGTATAACAAACTGCTATAGGTAAATTCAGATTAACGAACATAATAATTATAACACGTTATTATAAATATTAACAATTGCATAGTAACAGCCTATTGTTGTTTACTTAAACTATAGCATCAGCAAAACGCCATCGCACTACAAGAAAACTGCCTGATTCTGAGGGAAATTCCGAGGGACAAAGTGTCCGTCGGAAAATTCCACGAAATCCCAGGAAATTCCGAGGAAAAACAATTTTCGTATTTCCTCGGAATTTCCTCGAATTTACCTAGGAAATTCCGAGGAACTCAATTCCCTCGGAAATTTCCGACGAAATTCCGAGGGAGTAGAAAACCGAGGGAATTCGGACGATTAATTATAGCCGTTAGTTAGCCGTTGTGGGATTTTAATATTCCGAGGAAATTCCGACGGCAACGGCTAGTTCGTCGGAATGTCCTGGGAATTTCGTGGGAATTGTCAGCAGATTTCATCTATAAATACAAGCACCCTCATCCTCTTCATTCACTCCATATCTTCATCCTCTCTCATTCTATTTTGCACACACGAATCTGATTGAAAAAACATGTCTTCTCATAATTATCATCGCTCATGGATAGATCGACCTCATATGGATCCGAACACGAGATTGCTTATGCCAGAGTTCGAAAGTGGTCTAAAGGAATTCATGGGGAAAGCTCTCAACCAACCGAAGCTGAATCAGGTATGTTAAGATGTCCTTGCTCTACTTGTAAAAATAGGAAGGTTATAAAACAGTTAGATGTTTGACTCATCTATATACTCGAGGGTTTACACGGAGTTACAAAATTTGGTATCATCATGGGGAAACTGATTATGAATATGGTAGTACTAGCGAACCTCAGCCTGCGGTTAGGTTAGAAGAACCAATTAGAATGGACGTAGATTATGGTGTAGGTACTTGAGCAGATGGTAAATGATCATTTTAGAGGGAAGATTTACCCAATGCGTAAGCTAGGAGATTTTATGATATGTTGATCTTTGGAAAGCAACCTTTGTAGGTTGCAGAGATGGTCATTCAGCTTTATCATCTGCAACAAGACTGATGAGCATTAAATCCGATTATAATTTGGCTGAAGACTGTGGATGCGATTGCTGATTTTGTAAAAGGTGTTCTACCTGAGGATAATGTTGCCCCTGGTTCATACTACGAGGTTCAGAAACTGGTAGCTGGTCTTGGTTTATCGTACCTGTAATAGATGTATACGGGGATAACTGCATGATTTATGGAGGCGGATGAGCAGCTGGATACATGCAAGTTTTGTGGGAAGGGTCGTTATAAAGATACGGGTGGAAGAGTTCCGCCATATAAAAGGATGTGGTATTTGCCTTTGTGGAAAGGTTGAAGAGGTTGTATCGTCTCAACGCAGTAAACCAATGAGATGGCATGCGAGCATTCAACGGATGGTGAGATTAGACATCCTTCGATGCAAAGCTTGGAAGCATTTCCAATCGACCTATCCGAATTTGCGTATGAGAGAAGAAATGTCTACCTTGGATTATGTACGGATGGTTTCAGCCCATTTGGGAAGCATGGGAGAGATTCTCTATGGCCAGTCATTCTCACACCATACAACTTACCAAACTTGTGTTGCGCCGAGAGTTTTGTTTCTCTCCATTCTTGTTCCCGGCCAGAGCATCCTAGAAGATCACTTGATGTGTTTCTACAGCCACTAATATATGAGTTGCAACAGCTATGGGGTCAAGGTGCTGAAACGCACGATGTTTTCGTAAAGAAAACTTCCAAATGCGGCGATACTTATGTGGACAATAAGTGATTTCCCAGCATATGGTATGTTATCTGGATGGACAACGCATGGAAGGCTATCATGTCCATATTGTCAAGATAACACTGATGCTTTCCAACTTAAACATGGAAGGAAAACGTGTTGGTTTGATCTGTTACAGAGATTCCTACCACCGATCATCCATATCGCAGAGTAGGAATTTGTTTACTGAAGAACAAGAGGGTGTTTGACGGTCCACCTCCAGAAATCAGTGGGAGAGAAATGTTGACACAACTAAGAGATTTTGGTGCAGAAAGGACCCCAGACGGGTGGACATGTGCATTATCCGGTAGATGCTGTTGGAGATCTACATAAGCGGCACAAAAGAGTATTTTCTCGATCCGCCATACTGGAAGGATCATCTGCTGAGGCATAATTTAGATGTCATGCATATTGAGAAGAACTTTTCGACAATCTGATGAACACGATCCTTAACGCTCAAGGTAAAACGAAGGATAATTTGAAGTCAAGACTGGATTTAGTCGATATATGTGCTCGTGAAGAACTTCATGTTGATGAGAATGGCAGGGCTCCTTTTCCCATATACCGACTTGATGCAGGGCGAAGATGCTCTTTGATTGGATTTCAAAGGATGTGGAATTTTCATCGCTACGATCTAATTTATGAATCGCGGAATGTAAGGAAGGAAAGTTTACCGCTTAAAGAGTCACGATTGCCATGTAATGATGCAGCCTCCTTCCGTTGCCTTCAAGGAACTATTACCAAGGAATGTTTATGAAGCTTGCGGATAAGTGCTTTCTTCACGATTTATGCACGAGATCAGTGACTCCTGAATGTATTGAAAACTTGAAGACTAACATAGCCGTAATTAAGTGCAACCTTGAGAAGATATTTCCTCCTTCCTTTTTGATGTTATGGAGCATCTTGTTATTCACCGCCAAGAGAACTGGAACTTGGTGGTCCCTGCAGTATAGATGGATGTATCTGATGAGCGTATATGTTTCATCCAAGAAGATGGTGAAAAATTTTAGTAGGGTGGAAGGTTCTATAGTGGCACGCTTTATCGAGCAGAAACTTCAAACTTTATGGAGCACTACTTTCCGGAGAAGTGCGAAAACCAGAAAACCCGCCGGCATGATGATAGAGGCGAAAGGGCAACATATTATGTTACGGTTCCGGACATCTTCACAGATGTTGGACGACTCAACGGAAAACCAAAGAAACGCCGACTTATCGAGGAGGAGCACGTACCAATTGCAAATATATTTGCTCACCAACTAAGATGTTTTTCAATACGAGAGGTAAAAATTTAGATCAAAAATATTTATTTTAGCAAGTTCAAATTTTAATATTATCATAATATGTACAGGATTTTCATGGCGGAAAAGCGGTTCGAATATAGACACCAATGAGGAGGAACTAGGAATCAAGATGAGAGAATTTGCTGGATGGCTGCATACTTATGTGAGTGTTTTAAATAAATGTTTGCACTATTTACCAGATTTTTATACTTATGTGAATGTTTTAAATAATTTTTATACTATTTACCACTTTTTATACTTATGTGAGTGTTTTAAATAAATTTTTATACTATATATTTACCATATGTTTTATTAATAGGTGTCTAAAGCTATGGCCGAGGTGAAACAATTGACGATTGGCTACGCGAGATGATTTGGGGCCCAAAGTCTGTTGTGAAGTCATATCCGAGATTTGCTTCTCGGGGATATGCATTCACAACTTCTAAGAGGAGACGCTCGAAAGTACTCGACTTATAATGCTGGCGCTTTCTGGAGATGATGTATACTACGGAAACATACGGAGATTTTGGAAATCGTGTATCCGGCATGGTTGGATTGCGGTGCACTGCTTTCTATTGTGACTGGTACGACAACACTGGATCGAGGTGTCGAACGATGCATTTGGTGTTACATCAGACATTCGAGGTAAAGCTACCATATTTGATCCTTTCATTCTTGCTTCTCGCCGATCAGGTAATTAAAAATACATATGTCAATTATTTACAATATTTGCTTCATCATCATTCATCATTATTAATTAACAAATTTAAAATTTTACAGGTTTGTTATATCAAATACCCCGGTTACAATGAGATGATCCATGGGTCATGTTACATCACTCAACCCGAGAGGCCGAAGTTCAGGAAGTTCTGAGCTTGAAGACCCACTCCAACCAAACACATCCGGCAACTTAAGTGCAGCGGGGATGTAGCTGCAATTGATCTTGTTATCGATTTTACCGATTTTGGAGACGGCCGCCGCTCACGCCGAGGATGAACCAGAGATCGAGAGTTTCACCAAGATTCAGATTCAGATTCAGATTCATCTGGTGGTGATGATGATGACTCGGGTTCAGAGGATGAACCAGAGATTGAGAGTAGTATTTTTTTTTTTTTCCTCGTAATCCGAGGAAATTCGAGGACCTCGAGGGTTTCCGAATTTTGCCGCTTTAGGGATTTGATATTAGGGTTAAATTCCTCGATTTCTGGAATTTTCCCAGGAAATTCCGGCAATGATGATATCCGTGGAATTTCCTCGAAAATTCGTGAAATTCTGTGAATAGGGATTTAGAATCGAAAACACTAATTTACAGTTCCTAGAAGACTTACATAAGCCTTATTAAGTGTCTTGAATTGATTATGGGACAAGACATTGGTGTTGTACCAATTAATGGGCAATTTTCCAATTGTCGCACCGACATCCCCAAACAACAACATGATAAACACTTATACACTTTAATGAACATAAACGACAATACTTATACTCGTTTCAATAATTTTGTAATTTGAATGTTTATTTGTCATGTACTATCAATGTAAGCCCTGGGAAAACTGCCAAATTGTTCAAGGAACGGTCTAAAGTTTTAATTTATTATTTTGAAACCCTAAACTATGGTTCCTAGGAATTTCCTGGGAAATTTCCTAGAAATTCGAGGAACCATAGAATTCGAGGGAATTCCGACGGAATTTTGTATTTCGTCGGAATTCCGTCGGAATTCTGTAAAACCGGAAAGGGAACCGCCAAACTTTTCGGGAAATTCAAAACCAAAATTCCGACGGAATTCCGAGGGATTCATTTTCCGTCGGAATTCTCGGGGTACAACCAGATCCGTGAGTCTTCTTCCCATTTTCTCTTTTCTCTCTTTTCTTCTTCTCTCCTTGGCGATTCCGGCGATTCTCCTCCTCTCCCTCTCGATTTTCCGGCCAATCTCCTCCAAATCTCCTAATCTATCCCTAATCCATGTAAGTTCTCTTTCTCCCTCTCTTATGAGTTCTAGGGTTTGATTAGGGTTAAATTAGGATTTTAGGAATTTGATGAGATTAGGTTTTGATTAGAATTAGGGTTTGATTAGGATATATGTTTAGGATTAGGGTTTGATTAGGATATATGATTAGGATTTAGGAATTTGATTATTAGGGTTTGAATTTTAAATTAGGTTTAGATTAAATTTATAAAACGTTTTTGATATGTAAAATATATATTTCGATTTTAGTAATTATTTTAGCTACTTTATAATTTATAAATAATATTAAAAGTTATTTAATAATTATTTTACCAAATTTTATAATTTATAAATAATTTTAAACGTTATTTAATAATTATTTTAGCAAATTTTAAAAGTTATAATTTATTAATAATTTCAAAAGTTATTTAATAATTATTTTAGCAAATTTTATAATTTATAAATAATTTGATAAGTCATTTAATAATTATTTAGCCATTTTATAATTTATAAATAAGTTTAGCTATTTTAATAATTTTAAATAATTTTAAAACTAATTTTAAATCTTTATTTTAAATAAATTATAGGGATTCCGTGAGCGAGTACGAGGGCTCGATTCGTCGGGCCGCACCAGCGAGCGTTTCATTCGGCGACCCCTTCTGTCGGGTTTCGTCTAGCCGTCTCGGGTTCCTCGTCCTCATCGCAGAACGCCCATCCCGCTTGGTTCACCAGCGGCTCCTCCTCCCCGGCGCCTCTTCCCATTGCGGCCTCCTCTTCCTCACGACTTTCCAGACATTCCCGAGCCTCCCGTCGCTCCAGAGTGATGTCATTGCAGCTGGTGCAACAGGTGTGTCGTGACCATCTCCTTATCTCACTCCGATCCTGGGAGTCGGACAGACTTGGTAAGTGAAAGTTTATTTTTCTTTATTTGAAAAATTAGATTCATTTTAATAAGTTGTTTCCTATATATTAGGTTCGACCGATCCCATAACGGATCACCGCTTGATCAACAGGATGATGTATTCCGACCTCAAGACGGGATACCCAACCTTTCACGATGCCTCCCCGAGAAGGAGCTCTGTTTCGTCGGTTGTTGTAAGTATTCTAACTTTTAAATTTTTTATTTTTTCCTTTGAAATTTTATTTCTATTAATCATGTTTTTTTTCAGCAAGAGTTCAACGGCATCCGGATAACACGACGCTCATCCGAATTCGCCCACAAGTGTATGGAGTCCTATTCGGGCAAATCTATGAATGGAAGTGGCTAGTGGATAAGGTACTATTTTTAACTTTATTAATATATTTTTCATTCTATTTAACTTTATAATATTTTTTCATTATAAGGTCCCAAAGTGGATCAACATGACCACTTGGGAGGAGTTATGTGTCCATTGGGACAAGGACGACGAAGGTGGTCTCTAACACCAACTCCGCCAACCGCAAGAGCGATCGTGGCGGAAGGGCATCTACAAGCACAATTTGGGTGCTCGGCCTATTCCCACTCTCGCACAAGATGGTAAGTTCAAAATCCTTTTCTTTTAATTGTAAATATCTTTAATTTTTCTGCTTTCTAATGTTTTTTTAACTTATGTGTTTTCCTAGCAAGAAAATGATGGCGAGCCCGTGGGTGATTTTCCTTTGTACAAGAGGATCCACACCAACAAGACCACGGGCCGATTGATGACGGTCTTGCGCAGAGGTTGTCTCCCCGGTGGATAGTATGACGAAGACGAGGAGGCCCGCTCTCCTGATCCAGCCGATCTCGATCTTGACTCCACATCCACCGAGTCCATCGCCTTCCAAAGTCCGAATCAACGAGCTTCTTGAGTCGGTAAGATATTTTCTAAATATCAATTCATTTATTTATTTTAAATTTTTTTCTTATGATTAAGATTTAAAATTTTCCTTTTCAGCGCATTCCAAAGAAGAAGGGACGCTTTGGTCGGTTTGGGTCGCCGATCCAAATCGGTTCCTCCGACGTCTCGTGCCGATTGATCCTATTCTTGGATCAACTCAAGGATAAGGATGAACGATCCGTATGTGGAGGAGAAGATGGTGGCTCAAGAGGAAGCTAGAGGCGGCAGAGGCGGAGGAGAAGATGATGGCGGCCTTCATGAAGCAATCCCGCACTTAACTTCGACGCCGAGGACGAGTAGTTCTTATTTTAGTTCCTGTTTTAAACTTTATTTTTATTTTCTGTTTTGAATGAATATTACATTTGAATTATTTATATTATGTTTTTATTTTAATTTTCAATTTTTATTTAATAATTAATTTTCGAATTTAATTAATAAGAAATAAAATAATATTTATTAATTAAAATTATATTTTACGAAAATTCCGAGGAAAGTAATCCTCGAATTTTCCGACGGAGGCTTCCTCGGAAAATTCTGACGGACGCTCCGTCGAAAAATTCCGAGGAAGGCTCCGTCGGAAAATTCCGAGGATTACTTTCCTCGGAATTTTCCGACGGAGCATCCGTCAGAATTTTCCGAGGGAAGCTCCGTCGGAAAATTCCGAGGAATTTCGACAAATTTTGTTAATTGTTATCTCCTCGAATTCCTCGGAATTTGATTCCGTCGGAATTCCGTCCGAATATTCCGAGGAAATTCCGACGATTTCTGTTATTCCGACGAAAAATTCCGAGGGACTGTTTTCTGGGTATGTCGTCGGAATTGCCTTATTCCGACGACATTCCGAGGATATACTCCCTGGGAATCGGGCAGTTTTCTTGTAGTGTCGAAAGTGTCGGTCCCACGATAACGGCGCTGTGAGAAGCGCTTAACCAAACGCTATTGAAACGATACAATGGCGATTAACGGCCGCTATTAATACCACATTTCTGTAGTGTTTCAGTTTGATGCTATGTGTGGAGAATGAGATTGTGAGACACAAGTATATTGCTTATACCGCTACAAAATGGAGTTGCAGACGCATGAATAGAACAATAATGGATAAAGTTCGGAGTATGTTGAGTAAATCTGGTTTAACTAAAGAGTTTTGACTGAGGCTGCTATTGCTGTTCACTTGATAAACAAAACACTTTCACGCCATTGGTGACAAGATACCGATGAAGTTTGGTATAACAAAGATGGCTTAGACTATTCATATCTCAAGAAGTTTGGATGTGGCTTACATACATACCGACGATGGGAATTTGAATCCTAAAGCCAATAAGGGTATTTTTTGGGTTATCCTACCTGGAGTTAAAGGCTATAAGGTTCGCTTACCATCAAGAGAGGTGAGCAGAAGTAGAAATGTGGTCTTCAAGAAGATGTTCTATTCAAAGCTTTGTCTAAGAAGAATAGTAGGGATGTTGAGAGTGGTGAAAATAGCAGAGTGGTGGAGCTTGAGATGAATTGAAGAAAACATACCGAGATGGGAGTGGAGCAAGATTCTTCTGAAATAGATAGCGAAGCCGGTGGATTGTTAGAGGAAGATGAGACTGATGAATCTCCAATGTTTCAAGATTAACTGTTGGCTCGTGATAGAGTGGGAAGGGAGATATGGTACCTTTGAGATTCACCGAGAATCATAGTAGTAAGTTGTATGTTGTTGACTAATGATGGTGAATCAAAAGAGCGGTATGATTATGCTGAGGCTTGAAGGATAAAGACTGGAGAGATGGAATGCTGGTATGGGAGATGAGATGTTTTCTCTTGAGAAGAATGGTACTTGGATTGTTGTTCCTAAACCGAAGAATGTGAGAGTCATTGGGAGTAAATATGGGTTTACGCCAAGAAAGAAGGTATCCCCGGGTTGAGCCTCCTGTTTAAGGTAAGATTGGAAGCCAAGGGCTATTCTCGAGAGAGGGCATATATTACAATGATATTTTTTCTCCTGTAGTAAAGTATGTCTCGATCAGGATATTGTTGCAGATTGTGGCTGCAGAGGATTTAGAGCTTGAGCAGTTAGATAAAAACATCTTTTCTCCATGGTGAGTTGGATGAGGTGATTTACATGAAGCAGCCTGAAGGTTATGAAGTGGAAGGCAAGGAAGACAGGGTCTGCTTGTTTAAAAAATCGTTATATGGACTGAAGCAAAGTTCTAGGCAATGGAATCAGAAGTTTAACAGCTTCATGGTGAGCAGAGGTTTTCAGAGGAGAATTGTTGATAGCTGTGTGTATATGAAGCAGAATGAAAACGGTTCTCGCCTGTACTTATTTTTGTATGTGGACTACATGTTGCCTCTAAGAGTATGGTTAAAAATTGATAGCCTGAAGAAGGAGTTGAATATTGTGTTTGAAATGAAAGATCTTGGTTCAGCTAAGAAGATATTTGGTATGGAGATCAAGGGAACCAGAAGAAGCTTAAGCTGGAGTTGTCTCAGAGGGTTATATTGAGAAGGTTCTGAAGCTTTTCAGATGGAAAAGTCTAAGCCAGTAAAACTCAGATTGGGATTCATTTCAAACTTAAGTCTGCAACGGAGAAGAGGAGCAATCTGAAGAGATGAAAAGAGTGCCTTATTCAGTTGGTATAATGAGTTGTTTTATGGGAAATTCTATCATGGAACACTGACTGGCAGTGAACTGGTTGCTCAAATACTTGAGAGGTTCAAGTGAGAAGAAGTTGATATTTACTGGTGGGTTATAGCGAATCTGATTACTCGAGACTTGGATAAAATAAGATCTGAGACTGGTTTTGTATTCCGCTTTGGAGGAACAGCAATCAGTTGGAAGTCTGGCCTTCTAAAGGTTGTTGCATTTTCAACTACAGAGGTAGGATATATCGCCTTATCTGAGTCTGCAAAAGAGGCGATCTGGCTAAAGAACTGGGTAAAGGAGTTCGGGTGTTCTCAAGAGAAGGTGGAGATATTTTGTGATTCTGAAAGTGCTATAGCACTGTCAAAGAACAATGTTCATCATGAGAGAACCAAGCATGTTCATAATAAGTATCACTTCATAAGGGAGAAGATAAAAGAAGGGATCATTCGGGTCACCATGATTGGTACTCTTCATAATCCTGCTGATATCTTCACGAAGGTTGTGCTAATTAACAAGATGGTTGAAGCTTTAGAAAAGCTTCGTTAGCACTGAATGAGTTGCTAAGGATCCGGGATTGCAGGAGAAGCTTTGGAGGGAAAGGAGTGGCTTGAACACTAGCGTTTGCCTTATAGCCATTTGGTGGAGAATTTTTGAAATGGGCTATAAGGTTAATGGGTCTAAGGTATTGTTAAAGGCCCAAAGATGAAGCGACGTCGGTTTGTTCTAGCTTCATAGAGTGATTGTTAAGTGTGCCAGCTCAGCTCGGTTCATTGTAATGACTCTGTAACTAAATTTACAAGTTGAAGAGATAGAGCGTGAGAGAAGACGACGAAACCAAGATAGAGATATCGAGAAGAGGGTTGCGAGAGAGAGTGAAGTTCTCGTTTGATTTGTTCTTTGATCTGTGATTCGTTTGTAAAACTTTTTCCTCCGGTGATAGTGGATTTTCCGGGAAAGCAATCCCGGCATGAGTAGGCTGCTGTCATATTGACAATGGAGGCTGAACACGTTAACATCTCACTAGTTTCCGCAAGAACAAACGAGAGTAGAGAGAGCGATTGAGAGCGATCTAAAACCAAAAACAGAGTTGATTTACAACACCATGTATCATCACGAGAATGATTCTTAATTTTTTAAAAAAAAAATAAGTTGGTTTATCTAAACATATATTATATTTTCATTAAACTAATTATAGAATTAAATATTAATGTATAAAAATATTCTTCACTCTTTACTTAAATAAAAGTTATGGAATTACCTTATGTGATTAAAATATATATGCCAAAAATAAATTAAAAATTATATTGACTATATAAGAAATTTTTTTTTCTGTATATGTTATATTTTGAATTTTTAATAATTACTATAAGTTAATAACACTGTTAAAATCTCACATTGAAAATTTTTGAGATCAATGGTTAAATTTTGTTTTATGACAAGATACAAATGATCATAAGACTGTATGAGTAGGAAGTCTCATTTAATAGATAGTTAGATAAAAAGTATATGTATATCTATTTTAATATCATTTAAATGAAACTATACGCATTATAAAACTACATAAATATTTAAATTTTAAAATTAGCATTGAACAAGTATTAAGAATTTATTATTTTAATTTCAAATTTTCAATTAATTTTAAAATGATTGCAAATTATTAAAACTATTAAAAGTCACATATTGAAAACATTGTTATCAATGATTTAAAAAGTTTGTTATAAAAATAAAAATAATGATAAAATTACATAAATAGAAAATTTTATCTTATAAATAGTCATATTAAAAATATAATATCTGTTACTAAAAATTAAGTTTAGTTATATATCATATAAAATAGATAAAAGTGATTGTTTGGATTTATTTACCAGAAATTATTGTAAGTAAATTACAATGATTGTTGTGGTTTATATGTCGAACAAATTTAATTAAATATGTAATAGACTAAGGGGGGTGTATTGAATCTGAAATTTGAAGTGATTTGATTTTTAGTGAGTTTTTAGATGTTTGTAAGAGAATTTGAGATTTGGTGTAATTTTTGTTAAATAACTCTAGAATCTCATCTAAAACTATGAGATTTGAATTTTTATTTTTATAACTAAAAAGCTTCTATGAAACACTCTAAAAACACCTAAAGCACTCTGAAATCTTCAACTTAAATTTTGTTCAATAACAGTGGATTTTAGAGTGTTTTATGAAATAACAAGTTCAATAACACAGATTTTAAAGTGATTTTAAAATCCACGTTTGAATAACAGTAGATTTGTCATTTTAAGACAAATCACCTCAATTACTTAATTGAATACACCCCCCCCCTAATAGTTACTGAGAGGCCTCTCAGTTATTTCATATATATTTATTATTTTCTCTTATTTTATAATACATAAAATAATGCAAAAATAGAAAAATAATTGTCAGCTACACTAAGAATACACCATCACATGGCTACACATTTGGACAAAATAATGTGACGAGAACTACACAAACTATATGATTCACATGAAAACATCCATGAACTATTACATATTTGATAGCCATATATTTTACCCACTTTTATCAATGGTTTATGAGTGTTTTAAGATATATTTGTTATGTTTTGAAGTCTTTTTAGAGTTTTTTCAGGTTCAGATACGTTCTGGAGAAATATGGTGATTTTGGTGTCTTTTGGAGCCTTTTGAGTTTTGAGTGCAGGACTGCACAGACGTGTCAGATGTTTAGCTATGGACGGAGACCTTTACACCGTTATATTGAGCCTATCTTTGACACAAGATAAATCTTTGAGTTATCTTTCCAATGCCACTAGTTTGGGGTCAATCAGCATCCTGTAGCAGAAGTTATGCCCATTTTATGAAGAGTGGTCACCGCCTCATGAGGAAGTCGCCGAGAAGAGGAATGCATATCGATCGATGCAACAGAGCGTATATCGATCGATATGGATCTCACAATATGGGCCAAGCATATTTATGACCGATTGAAGCCCAGGAGCCACCACAATGTTACCAAAATACCCTGACCGAAACCTTATTTATGTGTTTTCTAAGCCATCATTGACGGCCACGCTTTCTTTACTTCATTGTTCTATTGTTCTTAGTTAGAGAGAAGGGAGGAACTCCTTCAGAGTCATCCTGGAACTCCATTGGTTTTTATATCTTTTTCTATTTCAATTTAATATCTATTCATCTATGATTTCTTTGACAAACTTCATGTCTGAATAGATCCACCTGTTGGATTTAGGGTTCGATAGTTATGTGGGATTGGCCCCAAATATGAATACTTGAGCATGTGATATTCATCTTAGAAGATTGTTCTTAATGCTTGTGTAGGAGTAGCTAACTACACATGAATAATAGAGATAACATCCTTGGATCTATCTTCGAGCTAGAGTTTCCGGGAACAAGCAACATCCGACTTGGCAAATCTCTAGTGAATTGTATTCAACCACACGCTTAAGGCTCGCTAAGCGTATCGATCGATACTCCTGTACAGTCATCGATCGATACAATATTATTGATCGACACATGCAATGGCAGGTCGATCGACGCGGTGATTCCCAACGGGGTCTCATTGATTCAGTGTTACATAATCGGCGCATTGGCTATTGCATCGTTGGTTCTTTAATATCATTCAAGCATATCATATAAGCATCCATACTATTATAATCCTGACTTCGTGAATAGAAACCTTAGATCTAGCAAACCATCCTTCCATCAAACAACTCTCTGCCTTGTTGAATAATTGTTTTGTTCAACTTGTTTACTATTTTATTTACTGCTTTATTTATTTATTTATTTACTCGTCTTATAATCTATTAGCCTAGCTTAATCATATAACTATTAGATCTGTGTGTCCTAGCTCCTGTGGATTCGATCCCTAAGTACTACAACCGAACCTCTTATTTGAGAGAGTAAAGTCACTCCTTGGTAATTTGAGTGATACCAAATTTAGCCGCTGTGGGAACTTTGATCGCCATTAGATCTTGTTTAGTTAGATTTAGTCTAGTTTTTACTATTGTTCAAAACTGATAAATTTTTTCTTCGCTTCAGGTACATACCAGAACAACAATGAAGAGGATTTTAGCTTCTTCAAAGAAAATCGCTGGTTTATGCATGATCCGTAAGTTCACGAGGGATGAATCAATCGACACCCTCCAAGCAGATCGATCGACATCGTTAACAAGCATCGAATGACACTATTCATCATGTGTCGGAAAACACTATTCATCCGTATCTTCATCATGGTGTTCATCCAACACTGTTCATGCGGATACCGTTCATACGGATACCGTTCACCCCGGTACTGTTCATTATGGTACTGTTCATCAGGACACTATTCATCAAAACACTGTTCATCCGACCAAAAATACTATTCATCAAGGGTCGACCGATACAACTTGTGTGGAGACAGAGAAAGTCAATGTAATCATATTGAGATTCGATGAGAATGGGATGCTAAGAGCGCAAGAAGGTCGCCCGCAATAGTACATAATGACAATTAATTAATGCAGATGGAGCTGTAATCCCCGATGTGATTGTTTTGCTGAGACAACCGAGTTTGATCTGAACCGCGAATGGTATGATTGGGGAAGTGTGGACCCTTTCCAGGTCTTCCTCATGAAGATCCCAGACCATATCAAAAGCTTGAGGAACTACCGCAGCAGCAAAAATGAAGTACCAGATCACATTATTTGCGTGATCTTCCCATACTCTATCTCTGAAATGCTTTCAGCTGGTTAAGTCAATTACAGCCAGGATCTCTGACCTGCTGGGAGGAGATTAAGTGCATTCCTCAACAAATTTCCCTATGAAGCCGCAAAGAACTCCTCATTGAGGAAGTTTGATGATATGTTGGACCAGATGACTAAAGGTCGGAGAAGGAATTGATGGCTAGATTAAGTCAGGTGTTGGGTGTATACTACACTGAGCCGAATGGAGAAGTTGAAACCATGAGCACTCACATCGAAGAAGCCAGACATTCAGGTTCAACATGCATATGAGGATACACGAGGGAAAACTGAATAGAGGACAGCTAGTCAACCATTATATAAGAGGGTGATGAACAACACAGATCCGAGAGCTGAGAAGAGAAGCTGATATTAGTGACAGAATCTCAGCATCTATCGAATTCCATGACCTCCACATCGACGACTTTCAACTTTCAACATCGGTAGACAAACAGCCTCAAGAATCGATCGACACGAAGCTATCATCAGTCGATATCCTCCAATTTCAGAACACAACGGACTAAAAGTCTAAGTTTGGGAGAAGGACGAGGAATAGGAAGAAGAAAAAGAAAAGGAATGCAGATACACATGTCCTATCACTTGTCCCTTCACAATGTCAAGAAGAACGCCTTAATAGAGGCCGTAGAGGAGGTCCAAAACCTTGCCAAGTTAGAGTGCTATGTGATCTAAAGCTGAGTAGAGCAGAGGAAGCTGATATAAGTGATCCAACTTCAGCATCGAATTACAGTTGTTCCAATCGATCGATATGGGTATTTCAGAAACGATTGATACAGATTTTGTCATCGATTGATACCTCGGAACTCCCTAATACTATTGTTGTGTCGAGAGATGACTTTGAGATGAAACCTATCTATGTCACTCTTATGGAAAAGGCCCCTTCATGGCTTTCCTCAAGAGAAACCCGATGGATCATATCAACATGGTTGAGGAATTGGTCTCGCTTATCTTGATGAGTCACCGAAGACCACCACTTGCAAACTCTTCCCTTACACTCTTACTGAGAGGCAGCATGTTGATTCAGGGTTTACACCACGATCTCTCACTACTGGGATGACATCGAACGCCTTTCTCAACAAATATCTCTATGATGCTGCAGCAAATCTAGATTGAGATAAAATCTATGCTGGAATATACTAGAGGATGATGAACAACATGGATCTGAGCCGAGCAGAGTAGAAGAAGTCAGACTAGTGATCCGACCTTAACATCGATTAATACCACACAAATCGACATCGATCGATACCAGCACCTCAGCATCGCTTCATACTAGACCTCAGAAACGATCGACATAGACTTTGTCATCGATCGATACCTCGAGATCCCCGAAAGATCGAAGTTTCCTCACATTCAAGAATCGACATACACATAAGAGCACTGATGTATCGCCGTTATCTTGCCCCAAATGTAGAAAGATCACCATGAAAGATTTCTGAGCGAAGAATTCTTGAGTTATGAGATGAGCAATACGTAACTGAACGAAGGAATACCG
>JAEACV010000214.1:0-46141 GCA_016432835.1 Brassica nigra | reverse complement strand
GTTACCAAGAGATTGGAGAGAATTGATGGTTATATAAACCCTAATATTTGGGTCATTCTACAACATCAATTCTCAATCTCTCTAGCAAATCTGCTATATTTCTTCTGGAATCTTTCTTCATAATTGATAAAATGGCGGATGGTATTCAAAGAGCGATGCAAGACATTGACTTAGGGGCTTCTGATGCTCTGGTGGTGATGCCTGCGGAGATGGTCCGGCAAGCGGCATAAGAGAATCGATTCATCCTGGTGGGTAGACCCGTTATGCCGCGAAAACAAAACCTCAGAGCAATTGTGGCAACTATGCCTCGTAGTTGGGGCTTTGAAGGAATTGTTCGTGGAAGAATCACCGAAGGAAGGCGGTTCCAGTTTGTGTTCCCATCGGAGGAATCAATGGAGACAGTTTTTCGGCGAGGACCATGGGCATATGCAGAGAGGATGTTGGTGCTCCAAAGGTGGACTCCTCTGATGGATATGGATATGTTGAACTACATTCCATTCTGGGTTCAGATTCGCGGCATACCGTTGCAATTCATGAACTGTGAAGTGATTCTCCACATTTCGAGGATCATGGGGCAATACATTCAAATGGAGTACAACGAGGAAATGGGAGTAAGAATGGAGTTTTTCAAAGTCCGATTGAATTGGAACGTTAATCACCCGCTGAAGTTCCAAAGAAACTTCAATTCACTCCTGGAGTGAATACACTGCTGAGGTTCCAGTATTAGCGACTTCGAGGCTTCTGTGAAGCATGTGGCATGATTACTCACGACACCGGCGCTTGTGTAATTAACAACGGTGGTGCAGCACCTGATGAAGGAGATGATGACAGTGGTGATGACCAAGATGATGAGGAGAGAGTCCCTAAAGGTGTCATCATTGAAGAAATTAATGAGGAGGCTACAGGACAAGAGGAGGAAGCACCTGTGGATCCAGTTCAAGAGGAGTATGAGAGGCAGATTGAATCAATGGAAGCGGAAGCTGATGATGCAGAACTATGGACAGGCCAAGCTATGCCGAATATGTACTCTGATGATTTCACTACAGATGAGATGTACAATCCTATCGATCCATTTGGGATTCGAGCTACAGCTGAGAAGGAAGGGGAGAGGTCAGTTCAAGGAATGAAACGTAAGGCTTGGATTGTGGAAGCCAATGGTAATAAGTCCAAGTTCACGAAGCGTGAGAAAGGTGAAGGTAGAAGTGCAAATGGAGATAAGAACAACCAAGCTGCAACTCAACAATCAAATAAGGAAGATGCATATTTGAAGAGCAACCACACGGCTGAGAAGAGAGGCGCGGTGGGCCCAGAACCACCTTTGCCACCATGAGGACACTGAGTTGGAACTATCAAGGTCTAGGCATTGACTCGACAGTTCGACGCCTAAAGGAGATACATAGAAAATATCTTTTAGACATCATTTGCCTATCAGAAACAAGACAACAGGATGATTATGTTCGAGATGTTGGGACTCAGTTGGGGTTTCTTAATCATGTTATTGTCCCTCCGGTTGGCATAGGAGGCGGATTAGTTATCTATTTTAAGCAGCATGTTCAGCTTTCAGTTATCAGTCAATCTCCCAATCTTATTGATTGTAATTTTATTTGCAATGAAAATCAGTTCTACTTTTCTTTTGTGTATGGGCATTATATTCCTGCATATAGACATCATACATGGGAGAGACTAAGTAGAATTGGTATCAACAGAAGAACGGATGCATGGTTTGCTGATGGATATTTTAATGAGATACTGGGCAACAATGAAAAGATTGGTGGAAGGGTTAGACCTGAGGCGTCTTTTCAGAATATTAGATGTATGATGCGTACCTGTGAATTCGAGGATCTTCAGACTGTTGGAGACAGATTCTCTTGGGTTGGCCAGCGTGGTAACCATCTAGTACGCTGTTGCTTGGATCGCACAATGGCAAACAATGCTTGGTACGAACTGTTCCCTGCTCACATACAAAGTATCTGGAAATAGGGGAGTCTGATCATAGACCTATGATCACATTTATGTCAGCAGAAAGGGAAGAACCTTGTAGATTCTTCAGGTTTGACAGTCGTATGATACACAAAGAAGGATTTAGAGATTTAGTGTGTCAAGGGTGGACAGGAACAGGGCAAGCTCAACTGTTACAAGTGCCTTTGACTAAGCGTATAACAAGATGTCGACAAAAAATATCTCAATGGAAACGTCTTAATAAGACTAACTCAGAGGAAAAGATTGATGTGTTACGAAGGAGACTAGATACAGCTACAACGTCCATTTCATTCTCCCTTCAAGAAAAACAGGCCATCAAGGAAGAATTGAATCAATCATATTTGGATGAGGAGATTTATTGGAAGCAGAAAAGTTGAGTACAATGGTTGAGATCTGGAGATAGAAATACCAGTTATTTCCATGCTATTACCAAAGCCAAAAAGGTACGCAATACTATTAGCTCCATTAAAGATGACAATGGAGTAATCTTCAAAGGTCAAAGAGAAGTTGCAGGAGTTGCTATAACTTACTTTGAAAACTTATATAAGACAGAAGGGACCAATCATGAGCTTTATAGTGAGGTGTTTACAGATTTTTCACCACGGGTCACCCCTGAGATGAATGACGATCTCACCAGAACTGTGACAGAGGAGGAAATTCGTGTAGCTCTGTTTGATATGGGACCGAATAAAGCTTCTGGATCTGATGGATTTTCAGCAATCTTTTATAAACACTTTTGGCCAGAATGTAATCTCGACATCTTGCAGGAGGTTAAGGATTTCTTTGAAACTGGAAGTTTGGATCAACAACATAACCACACCAACTTATGTCTAATTCCTAAAGTGTATCCCCCATCTGGTATGAAGAAATTTCGACCTATTGCATTATGCAACGTATCCTACAAGATTATTTCGAAAGTGCTAGTCAACCGGTTGAAGAAATATCTGTCAGCTATAGTCTCAGAGTTTCAAAGTGCTTTCACCCCAGGAAGAATGATATCTAATAATATCGTGGTAGCTCATGAGATTTTTCATAGTCTCAAGTCAAGGAAGCGTCAGGCAAACTCCTATATGGCTGTGAAAACAGATATCACCAAAGCTTATGATCGATTAGAGTGGAGTTTTCTTAAAGAAGTAATGGTGCATATGGGATTTGGGGGACAATGGATACAGTGGATTATGGAGTGTGTCTCGACATTCGGTTCTAATCAATGGAAAAGCAGAGGGTCATATAGTACCTGAAAAAGGACTAAGACAAGGAGACCCATTGTCTCCTTATCTGTTTATTCTTTTTGCAGAAGTGTTGCCTCACATGATGATGAAAGCAATGGAGGATCGGTCACTTTTAGGGGTCAAAATTACGCTAAAATATCCCTCGGTGAATCATTTGTTATTTGCAGATGACTCATATTCTTCTCTCTGGCGAATGACAGGACAATCTGTCACGAATTCTACAAGTTGAAGACTTATTCAAGTTGATAAATTGTCCTGAAACAGCCTCATAGGTGGTGAAGATGTGCTTAAGTTTCTTTGCTAGTTTGAGACCAAAATCATCTTATGGTTGGAAGTCAATACTACACGGTAAAAAACTCATTGATAAAGGACTGCGGTATGTCATTGGAGATGGCTCACATACAAACATGTGGACTGCTCGTTGGCTACCTTTGCATCCGCCGAGACCACCAAGGCCAAGAGGAGTTGGCTCCCCTGATGTTAAGGTGCAGAATTATATGGAGGAGGGTAGACAGAAGTGGAACCTAGCGAAACTCAGAGCAGAAGTAGTGGAGGAGGATTTTAATACGATTTTGGCGCTTAAGATCAGTAATAGAGCACAACAATATCTGCTTGGGTGGCATTATAATGAAGATGGAATCTACACATTTAAGTTCGGGTATTGTTTAGCAACTCATCTACCTGACCAAAACTTCACCCCACCAACTTATGGAAGTGTGAACTTAAAGCAAAAAGTAAGGAAATCGAAAACTCCATCAAAGGTGCAACACTTTCTATGGAGACTTTTGTCAAGAAGCCTAGCTACAGGAAGCAACCTCTGAAGAAGACATATTACTAGTGATGCAGTATGTAAGAGATGTTTCTTACATGATGAAAAAGAAGAACATATATTCTCTGACTGCCCATATGCGAAACAAATTTGGAGGGCATCAGGAATTGCAACTACTGCTTTTGATGATCCTAATACAACATTTGAAGACAAGGTACAAGCTTGTTTTGAATTTGTGTCTTCATCTAGACTGTCTCACTTCCAAAATCTTCCCATCTGGATTTTATGGGATCTATGGAAGAGCAGGAATAAGCTTTTATTTCAGAACAAAAATATACACTGGAGGAATGTTTTGAGATATGCAAGAAAGGATGCGCAAGAGTGGAAAGAAGTTGACTCCAATGAAGAAGGGGGAAGTGTTGGGGGAAAAATACTCAGGTATCATTTTCCTCCAGGCTCCAGGCAGGACTCATACCTCCGGGTACCTGCAAAAGAGTACCCCGGGTCCTCACTGAAAGGAACTCAGGAACTCAGGAACTCAGGAACTACCCTTTCCTCCAGAAAAATAGAAAATTTCTGACAAATATAACCTTCCATATTTCCGAATATGGAAGAATTCCTCTTATTCAGGCCGAAAAAACCAACCTAAGGACGACTATATAAGGCGAATCAAAACCCTAAAGCAGGGGATCAACATTTAGAAACTAAGAGAATAAAGCTAGGCGGCTAGACTAGGGTTCATACATCAATCTATTGTAGTTCCTACTTTACTCTCTAATAAAACGTCTCTTCACATACAAACTTTTGTTATCTTTGCAAATCTCTCTAAACACTCAAGAAACAATAGCTTAACCCCCGTTCCGTAGTACTCAAAAAGGACCTACACAAAAATTCCCTAACAGTTTGGTGCTAGAAGGAGGAGAGTAATCCAAAGTACATGATGGTGACGGTGAAAGAGCAAAACGATCTATCCAAAGCTACTCCGAGAGAAGTCGAGCTTCAAAGACAGCTTGACGGTCTACAGAATTAAATCACCGAGCTGCACAAGGCTCGGGAAAGAGCTACAGACGACTCGGAGCTCTCTTGGAAAGTACAAAGCCTGAAGGAGATGCTCGACGAACACTCTAAGTATCTAGAGCAAAGCGCTGAGAAGCTCGGTCGGCTCGAATCAGAGAATTTAGCCCTCCGGGACGAGAACCAGGCTCTCAACACGGCCAGCAACAAGAAGCGCCGCTTCAGAGCCAGAATCCGATCCATGCCAGACCTCGAAACACCTAGCTCCGGAGCCGGAGTTACATACCCATCTCCAGTACTCGACAGAGATGGGGCCCCGTACGAGAAGACTAGAGCCGCCAAGGTTCACGACATAGAAGACAGCGACTCCGAGCTAGAGCCCGAGCGAGAGGCTCCCAACGGGCAACAGCGGCAAGACCCTCCTCCAACGCCTACTTGGAACAGATGTTCGCCGAGAAGTTCGACACTATACAATCCCTAGTAGAGAGACTTCCAGGAGTGGCTCCCCCAATCCGGAAGAGCAACCCCAACTCTTACGCAGAATCTCCGTTCGCGGACGAGATCGCCCTGAGAGAGATGCCGAGGAAGTTCTCTTTTCCAAACATCTAGATGTATGACGGAACCGGAGACCCGGACGATCATATCGCCCAATACAAACAAAGGATGCTAGCAATAGCACTTCCAAGGGAATCTCGCGAAGCTACCATGTGCAAGGGGTTTGGTTCTACCCTGACCGGACCCGCACTCCAGTGGTACATCAACTGCCCTTTAGGTCAATATCCTCTTTCGCAGTCCTCAGCGACAAGTTCATGGAACAATTCGCAAGTAGTCGGGACCTAGAGAAAACATCGGATAATGTGGGAACCGAAATTCGCACCGTCAATTTTAATAAGTAAGATTGCGGAGGAAAGCCAAGTAAACCCGACTTTCCTTGAAGGTCCGGATTCTCTGCGACAGCCAACGACAAGTGACCGAATAAATGCAGAAAAGATTTTGTTAAGATTTGGGACTGGACCTTAAGAAAGGCTGCCTACGTACCCCTTTCGAGGATCAATTCGGACGTAGTTCAGTTAGAAAGAATTGGAAAAGAGATCGAACCGTCTGGGTGGGTTCGTCTAGTATGAGCGTTTGTCATAGAAACAGGCATGTCGAAGATAATGCCTAGGGTTTCTATGTGCGGAGCTCTTAAGTAAAAGAATTGTCCGATCCTTCCGAGAGGAGCGGAGATTTGCGAGCAGGAGGCGGCCAGACGTTCTAGGGCCTGGTTCGTCTAGTATGAGCGTTGGTCATAGAAACGGGCATGTCGAAGATAACGCCTAGGGTTTCTATGTGCGGAGCTCTGAATAAAAGTATAGTTAGATCCTTCCGAGAGGAACATGGGTCTTGCGGAGAAGATAAAACTAGAACAAGAGGCGGCCAGACGTTCTAAGTCCTGCCTCGCTGACCTAACCGCCTAAGTTCTAAGTTCTCTAAGCTAGCAGGAGTTCTCTAAGTCTAGATTCTAGGATTTCAGATCTCCTCCTCTTCCACTCTTGCTCTCCTTATATATCCACTCCAAGGTCGGTTTGCCTTAGGATGATGGACCTCGCCTTTGGGCCCAAGCTTATCTCTTCAAGAAATATTCCATTTTCGTCGGTCTTCGTAATTATCCTCGAGTTTTCCGCTATTTTTCAGTGACTTGATGTTTATCCGACGTTCGAAATCGGATAAATCGTCATAGCCTGATTGGGCCTGAATCCTTGAAATCGTAAGTAAGTCCGTGGACTTGTCTTAAGTTGTTAAACGTTTTATACGATTTCTCGGAAAGACGATCTTTCTCGGAGAATAAACCGTATAGCCTAAAGGATCGATGTTCAAGTTAATCGATCTTTGTTTTATACGATATCTTCTACGAAATCCAATCCTTCTAGTTTTGTCGTAAAACATCGAGGACGATTCCAAACAAATCGAAGATGTTCATTCCGAGCCGTGATCGTCCCAAGCTCACGATGATTGATCCAAACAAGCCAAGATGGGATCAGACCGAACACGATGGGACCGAGACCAGGACGAGGCCGCCGACCGGCGCCAGGCGGGTGCCGCCGGCGCCAGCCGCCCGTGACGGTGCCGCCAGCGCCAGGCCGCCCGCTGACGGTGCCGCCGCACCAGGCCGCCCGGGGTGCCGCCGGCGCCAGGCGGTGCCGCGCCAGGCCGCCCGCTGACGGTGCCGCCGCGCCAGGCGGGTGCCTCGGCGCCAGGCCGTCCCGCGTGACGGGTGCCGCTTGCGCCAGGCCGGTCGCGGCGCGCCGGCGCCAGGCTGAAGATCTCGGCGAGGGCTTCGATTTGATATCTTGATCGTTTTCTGGTTCCTCACGGTTTGAGAGAACGACCTCTTCAAGTTTCGAGACAGATTCTTTTGTGTTTAGGGTTTTGTGGTGATCGAATCTTGATGTCCTTGGGCGAACCGATCTTTCCGAGACTCGTCCAAGACGCCCAGTAGTCTTCCGATCTCACAGAGAGTGGATATTCTAATTTGAGAAAATCTCGATAACTTCTTTTCAAATTATCCGAGACTTTTGTTTCAAGAAATACTTTCTAGAGACTTTCAGTCATTGATTCCGTCGTGACCGATTTTGACACCAACAGTTAGCCCCCCAGCTCGTTAGAACCTTCGTGATATTCTTGGGAGCGATAAGACATGTCAGGTAAGATAGGCGGAATTAATGGTTGGCTCCGTTGAAAGTGGTAAGATTGGGGCTGCGCTTCAAGGCTGCCTACGCACTTTGTTGTAGGGATCAAGCCTTCCGTAGTTCGCTTTGGAGTTTAAGACCCTTGTGATCTGTTTTCCAGCGAGACTTATATGGTCTGGTTATGTGTCATGAGAGACTTTCGAGCATGATGCTGTTGATGTATTTGTTTTTCGATTATTTATGAACTTCAGTTTTTTCGAAGTATGAGAAATAGGGTGTGAGTTGTCGTCTCATTCCTAGTTCCCTGATGATCACCGTACCTATTGTTTGCATAAAGCGAGATTTTCCGCGGTTTACCGATTTACGCGGAAAGTTCGTGAAACGAATAGGCTTAAGTGAAGAGACAAATTTTGATCTCGATACCATACTATGTCTGTGAGATGTCAAGATCCAGCGTGGCTGGGTTTAGGCAAGACCTAGGTTTACTCGGACTGAGGCTTTGCGATGACAAATCGGCTTTCGTTTTGCCTGTTTGCGATTTTAACCTGACTCGTACCGTTTAAAATCCGCGAATTGTTGTCGGCTTATATGATTTGTCTGGCGTGAGTCGAGCTACTTCCTTTACGAAGAGCTAAACCAAAATTTGGATTTCTTGTATAGCGCGCTATGTTTATCCTTGTCGGATGCAAGAGAGCCTACCCTTGAAGGGCTGCTATTTGTCTGTTTAGGACGTTAGAGTTCGCTTGTTGTGATCAGCAACAACGAAATGATGCCAGTTTAGAGGCATGTTACCGTTTAGAGGTGTGTTTGTATGTTTTGAGTTCTAGAGACGAGGATTTTGTCTGGAACGTTTTGAGGAAAAGAATGTCCTTCGAGCGTTAGCGACATCTCGCAGTGCTGAAGGTCGAGTTTTCCTTGTGCCGCATTTCGTGGTTGAAATGTTCGCTTTGGAGATGTTTTGTGTTCGCAGCCAGAAACTGTTGTTTTGGTTTAGGACCAAGAGGTCGCGTAAGTTCGACCAGGAGAAGCGCCTACATTCACAGTGCTTCGTGAAGTGTTGGCCTTCCGATTTGTTTGTATATATTAAGGATGACTCGTATAACTCTTGGAGCCTTGTCACGAGTGTTTCTTTTCATGCCGTGTTTACGGGGCGTATAGAACTTAATCGATTGACGATGAGTTTAAATCTTCCGTTAACCATATGGTTGTTAGGACTGAGTTTTGGTATGAAGAGTTTATCGTATGATTTCCGATTCTGGGTTATGCGACAAATTGCTTGCGTAATAGTCACTTGGCGTTCTATGAACAAATCGTGGATTGTTGTTTTAGCCGTTATGATTGGAGCGGTGCTCGCCAGTAGCTTTGGATTGGCATGGAGGCTAGATTCAGCCGTATCGCCAAGGAAGTTGTTGGTAAACGATCAGACCATGACCCTTATTAAGGTCATGTTAGTTTACGATTGTCCTTAATGGGGATGCCGAATTCAGGTCCGGGCTTTGGCGTAGTTGGCCGAGGGCCAAATAGCGTTTGCCGAGATAGACATGCCAAGCATAGCGGAGTTTTCTGAGTTATGGCTGATGGCTTTTAGAAACGATCTTCCACTTTAGGTCTTAGTTATACGATGAATGGCTCGTATAAATTCTTTTTTGTTGCATGAAAATCGTTTCATTTTATCCGGGGGGAAAAAGTTTAAGGGATCGACGCAGGACATGTGCGGGTTCGCCTGCATGATTATTTCCTGCTCGGACGTAACCGCGGGGAGTGAAAGCAGGAGCCAGAAACCTTGTGGAGCAAAAACTGTCTATGACAGTTACTCGTTGGACCCATTATGTTTATTTTACGAAAGTTGCTTTGTATGAATTGACTCGACCATACAAAGGATTTTTCGTAAAAGTGATGTAAGAGGGGGTTTTTGTAAAGGTAACTGGAGAGTTTTTCTCACAAATTACTTGCGATATTTGCGACCACGGATTATGTTTTTCTCATTCACTTTTATACTGCGAAGTCGTTTTGCATGAGACCGATCATGTTTTTCCATAGGCTGTTTTGTTTAAAATATTCTTGTTATAGAAAGTAATGGATGACCGGTTTCATGGAGATAGAAAATCGCAGATTGTCAAAGTAGCGATGTTTCCGCGGATTACACGGAGATGTTTCCGCTATGATTTCGACCTTTGGATGAAAGCTGCTTAGAATTACTCATCGGAGTTTTACGAAGGTTATTTCGTTATTTTCGTAGTTCACCATCGTGCTATTAGTCTGACGTGGTACACGCTTAGTCGCGAGTTTCGAGCGAGAGTTTACGAGAGACGTAGAGTTTTCAAGACTATGTTTGTAACGGTTGGGCTATGCCGTACGCGTTTTTTAGACGAATCTTATTGCTGCGAGAGTTTGCTTTGTCAAAAGCGTTGTCTTGATGCTGAAGCAAAAGTTTTCAAGATGGGATTATACGGTATAGTATCGCACCTACTTCCCTTTTCTTTTATGAAAGAAAACGGGTTAGCCGCTCTTCAAGGCTTGTGTATGTTTTTCTTTCTTTTAGAAGCGGGATGAGTATGCTTTAGAACGCATGGCGATCGCTTCTCGGTTTTTCGAGACTAGATCGGTTTGCATGTTCTGCCTGACAATCAAGGAACGATGGAACGAGACTGGAAATATTTCCTAAGACTTAGCTTGCTAGACTATCCACCTAGGTCCTAAGTTCCCTCAATTCTACGGCAGTTTTCAAGACGTTTTTGTTCCTGTCCTACGAAGAATTAAAACCTTTACAAAAATTTTCGAGAAAATAGTCTTTGAAGGTTTCGCATTCGAAGGAATCCCATTTCCTCATATAGTCGAGATGATTGGTGTTTAGAATAACCGTGATCGTATTCAAACTCACAAAGATTGATCCAAACAAGCCAAGATGGGATCGGACCGAGCACGATGGGACCGACCAGAGGGCCGCCGACCGGCGCCAGGTCGGTGCCGCCGGGCGCCCCGCCCGCGGACGGTGCCGCCGGCGCCAGCGGGTGCCGCCGCACCAGGCCGTCCTGCGACGGTGCCGCCGGCGCCAGGCCGCCGCTGCAGGTGCCGCCGGCGGCCGGCGCGGACGGTGCCGCCGCCGCCAGGCCGCCCGCGTGGACGGTGCCGCCGCCAGGCCGTCTTGCCGTCCGTGGTTTTTCCGTTGTTCGATCTTTCCTCGTTAGTCGCTCGCGGGAAATCTTTGAGTTTGGGAGGATCTTTAGCCGCAATTTTGAGATAATCGCTAATCCAACGACTCCTCGAGTATCGGGATTGAGATGGACTTGGACTCATAGACTTTCCGCCTTCAAGGGTTTGAGCAATGAGGCTTGACTTTAGAAGTTTAAAAGATGAACCTTTTAAACAATCGTGAAGGCTTTGCGGAAGAATCGCCGTGTTTCTCAAGCAATCCAACATGGGTTTAAGGGACCAAGATGTTGCCGCTGCCGAGATCACGAAACGACACGATGGGCCAGGACCCTTGCCGCCGATGCTGCTGTTGCTCGCCTTCGCCGATCCCCGGGCTCACGGACTCAAAGATCGAAGTTACGAAAACTCAGGCAAAGATGCATGGTACTGAGACAGGACCGGTCTCATCCTATGACGGACAGAGATCCTTCTCATGGGCGGATGGTCGAGACAGCGACATTATTTTCTTTTCAAAATCTCAACGGAAGTCTCGATTGAGACGAAACGAAAACCATCTTGACCTAGACTCAAAGGAGAGAAAAGTGAGGTTTCCACAGGCGAGGTGGCCATGGGCGAGGTGACCTTGGTGATGGTTGTTCTCGTCCACGGGCGAGGTGGCCGAGAGTGATTTTGTTCCTTCAGAAAATCTCAACGGAAACTCCGATTGAGACGAACGAAAGCCACTTTGATCTAAACTCAAAGGATAACAAAGGTGAGTTCGCCCTGTGGCGAGGTAGCCATGTCGGAGGGTGAGGTGGCCTCGGTAATGTTTGTCCTGCCCACGGCGAGGTGGCCGACAGTGACTTTGTTCTTCGTAAAATCTCAACGGAAACTCCGATTGAGATGAAACGAAGCCATTTTGACCTAGACACAAAGGAGAACAAAGTGGGCTCCTACTAAGGCGGACTGGGAAGACTGATCTTACCCTATGGCAAGTCGTCCTAGTAAGATTAAGCTCCGACCTCCTTTCGCTTTCCGCTTATTCCTCGAGAGTTGTTTGTAAGAAGTATGGCAGTGGGAATCGGTGAACCGATTTGCGTGCTTCTGTTCTGAGTAATATAGGGTTTCCCAAGGTTTCGAGGAGAATAAGTTTTATTTTTCCGGAGGTTCTCAAACAAACGTTTTCAGAGAAACCTTGCTCGCTATTTCTAACTTGGTAACAAGACTAATTTTTGGGGTTTGATAGATTTTATCGCCCTTTCTGTTTAGATAGAGAAATTGCGAGCTCGTTTCGTCTTCCTGTGGCGGAAAGCCGCGGCTAGGTTTTGATTTGCTCGAGCACCGTGGCGCTTGGCGTAAGCATTGGCCGTAGGAACAGTCGCTGCTGGAGTTGTTTTACCATCGTTGACGAAACTGCAACTTTTCTTTCATATTTCCGACATCGGTTCGACTGCTGGCCGTATGAGTAAGAGTAATCCGCCCCTCCTTCTAGCCAAACTGTCGGAACCGAAATTCACACCGCCAATTTTAATAATAAGATTGCGGAGGAAAGCCAAGTAAACCCGACTTTCCTTGAAGGTCCGGATTCTCGCGACAGCCAACGACAAGTGACCGAATAAATGCGAAAAGATTTTGTTAAGATTTGGGACTGGACCTTAAGAAAGGCTGCCTACGCACCTTCGAGGATCAAGTCGGACGTTCAGTTAGAAAGAATTGAACAAGAGATCGAACCGTGGCGGGTTCGTCTAGTATGAGCGCTTGTCATAGAAACAGGCATGTCGAAGATAATGCCTAGGGTTTCTGCGCGGAGCTCTTAAGTAAAAGAATTGTCCGATCCTTCCGAGAGGAGCGGAGATTTGCGAGCAGGAGGCGGCCAGACGTTCTAGGGCCTGGTTCGTCTAGTATGAGCGTTGGTCATAGAAACGGGCATGTCGAAGATAATGCCTAGGGTTTCTATGTGCGGAGCTCTGAATAAAAGTATAGTTAGATCCTTCCGAGAGGAACAGGGTCTCGGAGAAGATAAAACTAGAACAAGAGGCGGCCAGACGTTCTAAGTCCTGCCTCGCTGGCCTAACCGCCTAAGTTCTAAGTTCTCTAAGCTAGCAGGAGTTCTCTAAGTCTAGATTCTAGGATTTCGGATCTCCTCCTCTTCCACTCTTGCTCTCCTTATATATCCACTCCAAGGTCGGTTTGCCTTAGGATGATGGACCTCGCCTTTGGGCCCAAGCTTATCTCTTCAGGAAATATTCCATTTTCGTCGGTCTTCGTAATTATCCTCGAGTTTTCCGTGATTTTTCGGTGATTTTTCGGTGACTTGATGTTTATCCGACGTTCGGGAAATCGGATAAATCGTCATAGCCTGATTGGGCCTGAATCCTTGAAATCGTAAGTAAGTCTGTGGACTTGTCTTAAGTCATTAAACGTTTTATACGATTTCTCGGAAAGACGATCTTTCTCGAGAATAAACCGATAGCCTAAAGGATCGATGTTCAAGTTAATCGATCTTTGTTTTATACGATATCTTCTACGAGAAATCCAATCCTTCTAGTTTTTGTCGTAAAACATCGAGGACGATTCCAACCGAATCGAAGATGTTCATTCCGTAGCCGCTATCGTCCCAAGCTCACGATGATTGATCCAAACAAGCCAAGATGGGATCAGACCGAACACGATGGTACCGAGACCAGGACGAGGGCCGCCGACCGCGCCAGGCGGTGCCGCCGCCAGGCCGCCCGCGCGGACGGTGCCGCCGGCGCCAGGTCGGTGCCGTGACGGTGCCGCCGCGCCAGGCCGTCCCGTGGATAGGTGCCGCCGGCGCCAGGCCGGCCCGCGTGACTCATGCCGCCGGCGCCAGGCCGGGGTGCCGCCGACGCCAGGCTGAAGATCTCGGCGAGGACTTCGATTTGATATCTTGATCGTTTTCTGGTTCCTCACGGTTTGAGAGAACGACCTCTTCGAAGTTTCGAGGCAGATTCTTTTGTGTTTAGGGTTTTTGTGGCGATCGAATCTTGATGTCCTTGGGCGAGTGGACCGATCTTTCCGGGGACTCTCGTCCGCACACGCCCGTAGTCTTCCGATCTCACAGAGAGTGGATATTCTAATTTGAGAAAATCTCGTATAACTTCTTTTCAAATTATCCGAGACTTTTTGTTTCAAGAAATACTTTCTAGAGACTTTCAGTCATTGATTCCGTCGTGACCGATTTTGACACCAACAGATAACCTCTACGAGATCCTCCAGCATCGGTCGGAACCTTTACGCACCTACATAGCTCGCTCCAACCATGAGAACGTGGCAATCCCCAAACGTAGCGTCCCTACAGCGATCTCAGCCTTCAAGAGAGGTCTTTTCCGAGACAGAGAGCTCTATAAGGAACTCATTAAATATACTTGCAGAACCATGGAGGACATGCTGTCTCAAGCCTGGGCTCAAATAAAATGGGAAGAAGATGTCGCCAACCGCGCCAAAGCTGAGAAAAAATAAGACCAAAAGGCTGACAAGCCTGATAGGAACGATTGAGATGAGAGAACCTCTCAGAGACCGGCTAGGGACTTCGGAAGTCGGAACCGGGGCAGATATCCAAGCCGACAGCGGACAAAATGGAAGGGATGTCCGTGTCCACATGGTCAGACATCTCTCCATATCCAAGCCGGAACTTGTCAACGTCTTGAGGCAGATGGGCCAACAAGTCAAGTGGCCTCAGAAGATGAAGGCACCCGATTCTTTCCGGAACCTGGATCTCTGGTGTGAATTCCACCGCGAACATGGACATAGGACAGAGGACTGCATCGCCCTACGAATTGAAGTCAACGAACTGCTCTAGAAGGGACTCCTCCGAGAGTTCCTCTCGGAAAAGGCTAAGGGACATCTGAGCAAGGAGATATCCAAGAAACCCACGAAGGCTACTCCTGCTTCACCGCCTTGACAGGACCGGGTAATTCATGTCATATATAGCGGCTCAAAGGTGAGCGGCGTGAGCCATGCAGCTGCAAAAAGAAGTACCAGGAATGCTAAATAGGGCTTGGAGTTGACATAACCCAAGCGTCTACTCCTAGGTACCGACGAGATAAGCTTCACAGCCAAGGAGCAAGAAAGAATACTCGCTCCTCACCATGACGCCTTGGTTCTCACTCACCATGGCAAATTGCCTTGTGAGAAGGATCCTGGTTGATAATAGAAGCTTTAGCAATATCATCTTTGAAACTGCATATCAGAACCTAGGGCTGGAAGAAAGTGCCCTCACACGAAGAGTGACTCCCCTCATCGGATTAGCGGAGAGGTCAAGCAAACTTCAAGAGAAGTGACATTGCATGTCTACGCGGAGGGAGTCAACATGGCGACCAAGTTCCTCGTCGTTGACTGCCGATCATCGTACAACCTAATCTTGGGACGACCCTGGATCCATGAGATGGGGGCCATCCCCTCGACGCTGCACCAAGTGGTCAAGTTTCTCACACCCTGGGGCATAAAAGCGATCAGAGGAAATAAGGAGAACTCTCGATCCTGCTATCAAACCACCCTAAAAGGGAAGACCAAGGCTTTATAGCAATTACATAAAGGTCCCCCGGTCCAGAACATCGGAGGACCAGGAAGCGGAAGGGTAAGTGGAGCCTCACCCGCCAAAATCAATTGGACTCTGCGTCTCAAGGCCAGCAGGCGGGCGAGGAACTTCCCTCCTAGACCTCGTCGATCAAGTACACCCGGAAGGTCACCAAGTAACTTAACCTCCACTTTCAGGCCGAGCTCGGACCCCGATCACAACCTTGAAAAGAGAATTGATCTGAGATCTTCTCCACTAGAGAATCTCAGAGGCACCATACGTCAGCAACCCGTGAGAAATCCCAGAGAACTCTGCAAGGGAAGTCCCAGGCCTCCCTCCAGCAAAAAAACTCAGTTCCTGAGAACACAAGGCACTTCCAATGCCCGAGGCTCGGAGACATCAACAAGCGGATCGTACATAGCCAAAGAATCTTGGGCATGAACATCGCGAGGAGACCCCCCACTAAGTTGGGGCAGGGGTCACATCTCCTAGCTAGAAACACTTGTTCCTAGAGAAGAGCTAAGAACGAGACATTCGGCAAAGAAAGTGCTTCCCACTACAGGAAGGTGCCTGGGGCAAGCATAATCACCCATTACAGAGCCCGACGGGAGATCAAAGTCCCGGATACTCCAGCTACCAAGAGCTAACTTCAGAGGCATCCGCACGGGCTGGGGCATAAAGCCAGCCCTAGCCGCACCCAGGTATCATCAACCAAAATGACGCAAGGAACTCCCCGCATCTCAGCCTACAAACGACAAGAGTACTACAACAGCAAAAGTGCAAGAACAGCCAACTCAGGGCCCAGCTCCCTAAAAAGAACAATGATCCGAAAACATCAAGTCTCCATCTGATCAACAATAGAAGGAGAGCCGAACGATTCAGAACATGGTCCAACTACGAAAGATCTCCAGAAGTCTATGGACTCCGAGGCAGCAAAGTTAAAACACTTTCAAACTGCTGGAACCCATCGTAGCTCAAAGCATATCAACTCTAATACGGTCTCCGGACTATGATTTATTACTACTTATATTTAAGCACTATGGTTTTCTACTCCTATGTATGCTGAACGTCCACGGACAAAGCTTATATAATAAAATAGTTCCGACTATAGAGATGTCAAAAAACCATCATCCTTAAAGGGGCATACATGGTTGGATCAGGTCCCTTGAAACCTCCGATCCCAGCTGAACCTCACCGATGCGTGGCACGTCCACACGAAAATAACAACGGGTATGAGATTTAAGGCATGAACGGGTCTGATCAACCTAAGCATGCTGTCAAAACTACCCATAACCCTGGTATAGGCCTTGAGCCATAAAAATATCGGGGCCCCAAAAGCAAGAGTACTGTGACACCTCCGGGTTAATTCAGGAAATTTGCATATTGCAAAAGTACTGTTACGCACAGGGAGCAATACATAACTCCTGCTTCTCTAGACGTGGAAAGCAGAAAAGCCTGGAACTTGGATTTCCGAATCCATACCAGCATCCTTAAGTCTGACAGTGGCTTCCTGCAAAAGCAGAATGCAGCATGGAGCTCGATAGTGGCCAGCTTCCGAGCAGCATAATGCGAGATCCCACAGGTACTGGTAGTAGTCCTGCCTAGGTGGGCGGAATACGGTCCCTGCAAAACCAAACACTCTGGATTCCTACGAACTCCGAGTTCTTACGAATTCCGGGCTCAAATGTAAAAACTCCAAGGTTATTACAAATAAACGGACTTCCGAGTCCTTAACAAACCTCTGAGTTCCCAAACAAACTTCAGAGTTCTCAAAACAGACTCCCGAGTCCCAAACGAACTTCTGAGTTTCTAAACGAACTTCCGAGTTCTCCGAACCAATAGGTTCTTAAAACGGACCTCCGGGTTCTCAAGCGTAAAGCCATCAGGCTTCTACAGGATTTATGAATCCCGGACGACATCTCAACATACGAAGAACTCCGAATTCCACGGAAACAAGTCCGAGGACTATAAAATCTTCGGACTACCCCATTACCCATGATCAAGCTTCCAAAACAAGAAAACAATTCTACAATTTTCAACTCCCAATAGATCGGAGCAACCGCAAAAGCCAAAAAACGCAACAAATGCAAAAAGAAATTCATAAAAGAGACCACAGTAGGGCCATTTTCTTGCAAAAAGCCAGGAAGGACCAACAAAAGATATCTGGGATGACGACACCACAAGGGGTTATTATTCAAAGAAAGGAAAATAAAAACACGGGCTCAAGCCCTCAAGGCTTGGAAGAAGATTCCACATCCATTTCATAGGACAAAGGAATGGCCAGCTCATCATCGAAGGAAGGAGGAGCAATCCCCTTGTTCTTGGCCTCCTCAAGGACCACCGTTTTATACTTGGCCAAATCCTACCGATCACTCTGCTTCCTTATCCATTCCCTCATTAACTCCCAGCGAGCAACAACTCTCGCCCCATTCACGGCCATCACCATCTCAAGTTTGAAGTTTTCCGCAGCCGTCTTGATGTCTTCCGCCAGCTTTTGATTCTCTTGACTAGTAGCCAACGCATCAGTGGAGGCTTCTTCGGCGGTCTTCTCCGATGCCTTCAATTTTTCCTTAAAGTCTCAGACCTCCAGCTCCAGAGACATACGGTGGTCCTTTTCCTCTGAGGCCTCACGCTTCAGAGCTTCGAGCTCCCCTCGGACAGATGAAGCATCCTTGTTAGATAACCGTTCTCCTAGATGGAAGAGCTGGGAAACAATCTGCAAGAATACAGGATATTCATAAGAACCTAAAAAAGAACTTCGGAAGGCATACATGGACTTACCCGAAGAAGTCCACCCTGGAGAACCTGGATCACCTCCGTGGTATCTCTAACCGGGAGGACGCTCACATCTTGAGAAAACACCGACAGATTCAAATTAGTCAGTGCTGTGGCCAGGATCCCCATAGAGCGACCTATGTCAGCTGATTGATGGGACGCCCTGGTCATCACCCCGCCACCTCAAGTCTTTCTCCCTTGAGACGAAGAGGTCGGCTCAGTCTTTACCATAGTAGCACGACGACTGCCAGTAACAACCACGTCATCCCCGGATACCGTCCGGCTAGCGGATCCTCTTTTTGCATACATCACCTTGGCCGCCTCTTGATAAGCCGCAAACGAATCATCGGCTGCACTCCCTGACATTTTCCCTGCACACGAATCACCATCAGATATCACATAAGATAAGGAGAAATCGTGAATGAATACTTACTCCAAAGGTTACTATTTCGTAATACGGTCTCGCCGACTAGGATGTCCACTTGACGATGATCTAGAGGAAGCTGTCGAGCCCGGAAAACTGTGCTTTCTCCTTCTGAGGAAGCAGGGTGAGTTCCAGCTGCAAAGAAGCGCACGAAGAATAAAGAGACAGCCAATCATTGGAAAGACTTAATCCTATCCTGCGACTACTTATAATGTTCCACTGATAAGTGGACCCAGGAAGCGACATAAAAGCATATCTCTCTGCCCATTTTTTATTGAAGGTCGGTCCTTTTTGCTCAGCTTTGGGTAGCTCCTCCACGATCGGCGTGCCACTGCGAGGACGAAGATATAAACGCCCCTCTCCTCCGTGGAGGGGAGCCAAATGGTAAGCAAACAGGGCCTTGTTAGTACCAAAGGACAGGTGCTCCAGATCACCTAGGTTCTGAATAGCTATTAGGATTCTCCAGGCCGGAGGATTCATCTGGGAAGGAGAGATCTCGAAGAGATCACATAAGCCAAAATGAGCCGGACCACCCTCGAAGCCAGTCTCAAAGAAAGCCTCATAAACCGCAATCTCCCCCGGAGCATGGATGGAAGCCCGCTCTTCTGAAGACGGAGCCGGCAAAATGACATGAGGAGGTAAGGAATATTTACTTCGCCACTCTACCAAATCGTCCTCGACGACCGACGAAGCAGGGCCCACCGGTGGAGGAGCAATATAAGCGTAGGTTAACGGCAAGGGGGTGGACAAATTGCAGTCGAGCTCTACGGTCGGATCCGAAGAGCTGTTGGACAAAGAAGCCGGAGAGCCCACTCGCTTTCTTAACCTAGCCCCGCCGGCCGACAGAGGAACAGATGAGGCAGAACGCTTAGACATGGGTTCAGATAATTCCTATCCAATAAATTGTGAGGATAATAAGGAGGACAGCTTGCGGATCTAGCAAGTGAGAAGGCCGACCCGCATATAACCTTAAAAACAAAGGGATCAAGAGGGAAGTACCTGAGTCGAGACGCCGGCAGACGAGTTGGATGACGGAAAAAGAAGAAGAAAAGCAAGAGTATATAAAGAAGAAAGCCGCGTGTCTCGGAATCTTTTGATCTCAAGAAGATTTGAAATTCGAATTCTCCCCCTTCTTTTCAGGCGCGTAGCGTACCAACCACGATCCAGTAAAAAAGGAGAAAATCTTTTAAATCAAGAAAGGATCTGCAGTCTTTGCCAGCAAGACCCCTCAAGAAGATATGGTCCTAGCAGAAACACTCTTTCCATCAGGAGGTTGGTATCATTGGGAGGCTCAGATTCGGTCCCCCTTCCTCAAAAATCTTGGGTTCCGATCTTATCTAAATTCACGGACTCCGATCCAGGCTCCTCCCATTCGTGAAATCCGAGATCACTTCTAGAAAACTGAGTTCCGCTAGAATTCCGCATAAGACTCCGACCTAAGAAAAGATTCCAAGACATGGAACTACTAAAGCGAGGTCCTGCCTAAGGGAAGCCTGCTGAGAATGAGCAACTCCGGTTGACTTGAGTGCACAGGTTATTCCCCGAATTCGATGACGAAATCGAGAAATAAAGGGAATAATGTTGGGGAAAAATACTCAGGTATCATTTTCCTCCAGGCTCCAGGCAGGACTCTGATATCACTCAAATTACCCTAAGGAGTGACTTTACTCTCTCAAATAAGAGGTTCAGTTGTAGCACTTAGGATCGAATCCAGAGACTCTAGGATTACACAATAGATTGTTTAGTCTTCGAAATAAAGCTAGACAAACAGGTTTAAAGCAGTAAATAGAGGGTAAGCAAGAAATTGCTTGATTGAATGGTTTCAATTTTAAGAAAGGGGAAGAATAGCTAGATTTAGGCTATTTCTCAGGTGTAACTAGCATGCAGGATATCTGTTTTTTAATATTCATAGTTCTGAACTCAAACCTTAAGGTTAAATCAATGATTGATTGTCTTCAACTAGATCTTAAGTCATCAACTATAGTTCGATGAGTAAAGAGTGTCGATCGATTATTCTATATGAATATCGATCGATATTAATATCGCCGACAAGCCGGATTGCTTATCGATCGATATTGTTTCTAGTGAGCTTTAATATCGGATTTGAAATGGTTCTCCAATCTTACAAAGAGGCCACTTTCGTGCACTCTAGGTAAAGTTGGAACATACCAGCTTTGGTTTTCAGGGATTTGTTAAGTTTTCACTTATCCAAATTAATCCTAAGATCTAAGACAAGGGTGATCAATCCTATACTTAGCATTAAGAACAACTAGATGAAGAACTATATTTTAAACACCCTAGCATTAAACTAATTGCAATGCATGGTTAACCTTAATGAGAAACCTAAATCTAACAAGAGAAACTACTCAAACATATTTATGAGAGACAAAGTCATGATGGTTTAAATAATACTTTTAAATAGAATAATAAGAGAAACAGTAAAAGAGTAGAGAAAAATAAGAGAGTTCAAGATCTTCTCTGTATGCAGTTCAGATCTATCTCTCCATTCCTAAGCTCTCTCTCCAAGGTAGCAAGATGCTTCTCTCCAAATTAGGTCTAAAAGTTCTCTAGGCAAGTCTGCCTCTAAAATAATACAAAACCCTATTAATATAGCCTAATAGGCGGCCAGGAACTTATTTGGTAGAAGTGAAACCCTAATGAGATGATTAGTTCATTTAATTCGCCATTAATTCTGAGGCCTTCCATATCGATTTATGTCACTAGCTCCTATCGGTCGATGAATCTAGTCTCTCATCGGTCGATGCATCATGTTGAACATCGGTCGATGCATCATGTTGAACATCGGTCGATTAGCTCAAGTTATCGTTCCATTACAACCGTCCTTAAAGTATCCATTTCTGCTCCAAAATGGTCACATTTCACCAAATAGTATCTGAACCTGTAAAAGCTCATAAAAGACACTAGAAGTGTCCTTTTGTTTCCAAAACATATAAAAATCATGGTTGAAAGTGGGTAAAATCCATGACTTATCAACTCCCCCAGACTTATCATTTTGCTTGTCCTCAAGCAAATTTAAGGACATAGGTCTAGAAGAGGTTTCCAAATAGTGAGACTTAAACAACCTCTAACTCAAGATCATCACCTCAAGTTTGTTGCAAGCCACATCAAAAATCTATTAGCTTCAAGTACATTATACCATATCCTACTTTAGCAACCAAGTTCATCTAGCCAACAACTCAGCAATCCTGCCTGACTAGCCCCTCTACTGATTTCATTTCTGTGCAAAAGATAAAAGGGCTTTACTTGGGAGTATCGATCACAGGATGCAAGGTTGCTCAGACAATCTGGATCTGCAGGTAAAAGTTAGTTCCTATCCTCTCTCTCTGTTTCTCTCTTAGTCATGTCCGCTTTTGTTTGCGAACATTGATGAGATTGACAGCTTCCATAAATCAAGCCTTAATGGGTGTAGCCACCAAGTCCTGTTCACTTTTTGACCTATATCCTAGGATTCATTGAAGCAAGTCTTGAAGGGGTAACCACCAAGTCCTGTTCGAATCCTTTACCTATAGAATTCTTATGAATCAAGTCTTGAGGGGGGGTAACCGCCAAGCCCTGTTCGAATTCCTTCCTAAGTAATAACTAACTAGTCCTAGAACATATATTTAAGCTTAATTTTTTTTTAATAATACTTTTGAGAGCTGAATATTAAATCTAAATTCGAAAATGAGAAAGAGAGGGTGATAAAAATATCTACACAAGGCTTTACCATCCAGACTTGTTCGAAGCATCCGATCCCATGTATACCAAGCCCCAAGACAAGCAGAGAATGTCGTTATGTTGGAAATCAGCTTTGGTTCTTTCAGATGATCATGAAAAGTATTGTCATAGTGATGGTGATTCATTTTAGCATTTATAGTACATTCTGCAGTTAACAAATCTAAGAATGGTGCTAAAGAGTTGTTAGAAAATAAGTAGAAATTGAAAACATATCATTGTCTCCATTTGGTGCATGATAAAAATTTTCTTTTCTTTTTTTATTTGAAAAAAAATGAAGAATGCTTTAAAGAAATTTGAAAAATGAAGAATGCTTTAAAGAAATTTAAAAAATGGAGAATGCTTTAAAGGAATAAAACATAAAAATATTAGTAACAACCCCCCAGACTTAAACGACACTATCCCCAGTGTTATTTAGTCCAAGTTTGGTGAAAAATTGAAACAAAGATAAAATTGGATAGTTAATGACTAGAGTAACCGCTATTATAATCGTGATCGATCGATATCCAGGCATGGTTATCGATCGATAGCGTTAGACGAAGGTCATTAATTCGCTGTCGGTGTCTAACCCGTCTGATCTGTCATTTGTTAGTTCTGTTAGACAATCCAAACACAAGCAAACAGATAATAAGTCATGAAATAAAAATAGATAGTCTAAAGTAATAAATCCTAAAAATCCAACATAAAAATGAAAATAAAAATAAAAATAAAAGTGTATGGGAATAAGGGATAGAAATGTGAGGACTAGTCGGAGTCCTCTCCGCCTCGCCATTTGATGACAAGTCACGACGGTACTGGTGCGATGGTCCCGGCGCTGCTGGATCATGGGATCTGAAGCTCCTCCTGCTCATGCACCTACAGCGAGACACTCTGGACAAGATGGCATGAAGAGCATCTGCGACAAACCTCTGAAAGTCCCCATGGTCGCGCATCCGAATGTCTGGCATGATGGGGAAGTCGGGTAGTGGTGCCTCTGGCTGGCCCTGTGTAGCTGGTGCTCTGCGCTCTCCTGGAACTCTCGTGGCATGTCCCGAGGTTGCGGAGGAATACCTCATCTGGCTGGAATCGGAGCCTGTCAATGCTCCCATTGAAGTCCGTGATGTGGCGGGATGGCAGCTGCAGAAGATGGAGGCGGTCTCCTCTCCTGAAACTCCAGAGCAAGCCCTCTTTTAGCCACTGGGCTGAAGACAGATGCGCCACGTCCAAGTGGGCGCGAGAGGTGCATGCTGGCTCTCCAGTCAAGCGGATGCCGAAGTGCTCCCGATCGTCTCCTTCTTCCTGCCAGTGCCCTTGAAGGGCTTCATCTTCAGCGACACCAGGTGCTTAGCAAAGAGAGATCCCAGGTTGGGCATGGGCATGTCGCGGTCTGGGTCCAGGTCCTGCAGGTCTACAACTCCGTCAAGCGCAGTGAACAGCAGTGTAAGCTCGTCAATACTCACCTTGTTGAGCTCCATCTTGCACATCAAAGTGCTGGCAAGGGCCCTGATGAAGTACCGCAAGGTGGGATGACGGATATCAGTCTGAGTGACAGCCGTGCTCCGTGTCCTGTGCCAATGATCCTCCGAAGTCACCGATCATCGGAAACTCGGGACACCCATAGCGGTGTTAGAAGGATCGAACCCGTAGATCTCGCAGATCTCAGCAAGCGTGATCGGTATCCGACACCTCCGCAAAGAACGAGAACTCCGCCGCCACGACGCCAGTGCTGGTGGTGTAGGTGAGATCAGCTGTGGCGAGGAACTGTCTGACCAGAGATGGGTAGAGGTCGTAGGGTGTGTAGCCATGGTGCGAAACCAAGCTGGCTGATCATGTCCTCAAGTCGGGCCAGCCAAGCAGTCTGACGGTAGGCTCATCGATGAAGCGTGGGGAGCGATGTCGACGCCGCAGCCATGCGTTGTATAACAGGCTGTCGAGTCGCCCCAACTCTCCGCATACACCGACGGTGGGTGCAGGCAGTGGAACGGACCGCTGTCTTCGGTCGGGTAAGACTCATCACTGTATGGCCTTGGTAGGTTCCTAGGCCATGGGTAGCCACCTGGCTGTCGTAGAGTGTTATGATGATGATGGGAGGAAGATGGTGGTGTGGGTGGTGCCCCGAAGTGCTCGGGATATCGAGCCTCCTATTAGTCCTCCTCTCGTCGCTGTCTCTTCGTGAACTCATCTGCAAACAACAAAACAAAAAGAATCATCCATCAGTAGGTGCAATCGATGGTTCCTACATCGATCGATGCTCCCGAGATCGATCGATTCGGTAGCTCTATATCGATCGATAGTCGATATGACATCGATCCTCGGCCGATATCGATCGATTCAACAACGACCGCGGTCGATCAACACGACATCGCTAAACCTGCAACACCAAACTCATCCCAAATCACAATTCCACAAATAACGAATGCAAAACGAACAATCCTAGAACCTATTTCATCATACCAGCAACCTAAATCGACCAAATCCAAGTTTAATCGATCGATTTTGTTCATGTCAAAACCTAGTCAAACAAAATCGAAAAATAGAGAATTTCGGTTCATACCTTGAAGATCTGTTGAATAGATGAAAAAATGAGATAGAGAAGTGAAAAACAAGTAGATTGAGGCAAGAAACGGCGAAAATCGGCTCGGTTTCTAGAGAGAAAAATTGGTTTTTGGTTTTCGGGAGAGGAATGCGAAATGAGCGGATGAAAAGGCGGAAATCAGGGTTCATGACCCGCGCCTCGATAATCCGCATCGATCGATATGCCTAGACGCTTATCGATCGATTTTAAAGCAATTCCTTCTTTTTTTTTAATGAAAATTAAAATAGAAAAATTGAAAATAAAATGGAAACTAAATGCAATAGTGGGTTGCCTCCCACTAAGCGCTTTATTTTTAGTCATTTGCTTGACTTAAAAATCTCTTTAATTAGATTTGGGAATGCCCAACCGTAAAGGTTTGACATTTGGCGGTTTAGCCCAGTAATGCTTCACTCGTTGCCCATTCACCGTAAATTCTTCTCCTTTATCGCTCATAAGGGTGATGGCTCCGCTTGGTCTGGCTACCGTGAACTGTGAAAGGTCCTGACCAGCGAACGGAGTTTTCCGGAAACAAAGTGAGCCGAGAGTTATATAATAGAACTTGATCGTTGGCAGCAAAATGCCGGGAGACGATCTTCTTGTCATGGTAAGCTTTCGTCCGTTCTTTATATAGTTTTGAACTCTCATAAGCTAAATGTCTGATTTCATCTAGCTCGTTGAGTTGTATGAGTCTCCTTTCAGCAGTTTTGATGTCATTATTTAGCAATTTTGTTGCCCATGCTGCTTTATGTTCTAATTCAACGGGTAAGTGACAAGCTTTTCCGTAGAGTAGATGGAAAGGAGTTGTTCCTAGTGGAGTTTTAAATGCAGTTCTGTATGCCCAAAGTGCATTATCTAGCTTTCGTGACCAATCTCTTCTGGTGATCCCAACGGTTTTCTCCGAATCTCTTTTATTTGTCTGTTAGAGACTTCTACCTGCCCACTTGTCTGTGGATGGTAGGTGTGGCAACTCTGTGGTAAAATCCTTTTTTCCTGAGTAGATTTTCGAAAACTTTGTTGATGAAATGGGTACCACCATCGATTATTACTACTCGAGGAACTCCAAATCTAGGGAAAATAATGCTCTTGAAGAGTTTGACAACAACAGAAGCATCATTGTAGTTGTGGCTATAGCTTCAACCCATTTGGAAACATAATCAACAGCAACTAAAATGTATCTGTTCCCATATGAGGAAGGGAAAGGACCCATAAAATTTATCCCCCAGCAGTCAAAGACTTCGATTTCGAGAATGAACTTCTGTTCCATTTCATGTCTTTTGCTGATTTTTCCTCTTCGTTGACACCTATCACATTTTATGATATAGGCGTACATCGTGGAACATTGTAGGCCACCAAAATCCGCCTGAAGGATTTTAGATACTGTTTTGAAAGTTCCGAAATGTCCGGCATAAGAAGATCCATGGCAGTGGAATATGATGTCCGGCACTTCAGCGTCTGCAACACAGCGTCTGTAAATTCCATCAGCACATTGCTTGTAGAGATATGGTTCATCCCAGTGGTATCGCCTGACTTCTCTGAAGAACTTCTTTCTGTTATAATTTTTTAATCCTTCAGGTTCGACGTCAGCAGCTAAATAGTTTACTATGTCAGCATACCATGGTCTGTCTCTGAATTTCTTTTCAACAGCTGCACTTCCTGATCGGGTTTTGCATATATCAGGAGTGTGTGGATCAGTGGTGATACTGCCGGCTACGGTGATAGTCACATTGAAGGATATCCTAAATGAAACTTTACTTAAGTCAAAACCGCTCGATTTTGCTGGTGCGTCGTCTTATTATCGATCGATTGCGCGGTCGACTCATCGATCGACATGTCATCAGTCGTATCAATCAATTTATCGTTTGTGTCATCGATCGACATAGAGTCAGTTATATCGATCAATTCATCACTTGATTCATCGACTGATATGGATTCAGATGCAAGATTTATCTGACCAATGAATGTTGATTCTGCGGTATACACCTTCGGCTGGCAGAAAATCATCGATAGGAATGTTGTCGTCGACTTTTATCCGAGAAAGGTGATCAGCTACGCTGTTATCTACTCTTCTTTTGTCTTTGATTTCCATGTCAAATTCTTGGAGTAGAAGGATCCATCGGATAAGTCGTGGCTTGGCATCTTTCTTCTGCATAAGGTACTTTATTGCTGCGTGATCGGTGTGAACAATAACTTTCGAGCCAACAAGGTAGTTTCGGAATTTCTCGAAAGCGTACACGACAGCAAGTAATTCCTTTTCCGTTGTGCCATAATTTCTCTGAGCATCGTCCAGAGTTCGGCTCGCGTAGTAAATAACATGAAGTTTTTTATCTTTACGCTGCCCTAACACTGCCCTACTGAAATCATTTGCATCGCACATAATTTCGAAAGGAAGACTCCAATCGGGTGCTTGCACGACGGGAGCAGTTATCAACGCCTTCTTGATTTTATCAAAAGCTTGCTGACATTCTGGAGTGAATTCGAATTTAACATCCTTGCAGAGGAGTGTTGTTAGAGGTCTGGCAATTTTGCTGAAATCTTCTATAAACCTTCGATAAAATCCAGCATGCCCAAGAAAACTCCTTATGTCTTTTATGTTAGTTGGTGGAGGTAAACCAGTCATTACTTCTATCTTCGCTCGATCTACTTCAATTACAGCAGCAGATACCTTGTGTCCAAGAACAATTCCATCATTAACCATAAAATGACATTTTTCCCAATTTAGAACAAGGTTCTTCTCTTCGCATCTGGCTAGAACCTTACATAGGTTATCGAGACAACTTTTGAAATCAGATCCATAGACTGAGAAATCATCCATAAAAACTTCCATAAAATCATCTATCATATCAGTGAAGATAGACATCATGCAGCGCTGGAAGGTGGTGCTACACAGGCCAAATGGCATCCGACGGTAGGCGAATATTCCATAAGGGCATGTGAAGGTTGTCTTTTCTTGGTCATCCGGATGAATTGGAATTTGGAAAAAATCCGGAATATCCGTCAAGAAAATAATAGTATTGATGATTGGCTAATCTTTCCAACATTTGATCGATAAAAGGTAAAGGAAAATGGTCTTTCCGCATGGAGTTTAGTTTCCTGTAATCGATGCACATACGGTGTCCAGTTACAGTTCTCTTTGGAATAAGTTCGTCTTTGTCGTTCTTGACCACAGTAATGCCTCCTTTCTTAGGCACCACGTGAACTGGCTCACCCAATTGCTATCTGAGATTGGATAGATTACACCGCATCATCGAAGTTTGATAATCTCCTTTTAACAACTTCTTTCAGGTTGGGGTTGAGTCGCCTTTGATGTTCTATTGATGACTTTGATTCATCTTCAAGATGAACCGATGCATACACAGGTCGGGGAAATTCCTGGATATCCTCAAGAGAGTATCCGATTGCTTTCCTGTGTTTTCGCAGTATATTCAACAATAAAGCGAGCTCACTGTTTGTAAGATTCGCATTTACGATAACGGGATAAGTGTTGTCAAAAAAGTAGGCATATTCGAGTCCAGCAGGAAGTGGTTTCAATTCCACCTTATGTGCATTTTCCTTGCTCAGATCGCCTATCGAAAATGGTTGTCGATCGACAGCGTTTTGCAAATATCGATCGATATTTATCTCAAATCATCTTCATCATTTGTTGTATCATCATTTCTTGCATTCATCAAATGTGCATAATCCTGACGGTTATCTATGCTGAATACTTCTCCCTGAGCAACCATGAGCACATCTTCGATGTGGCTTTCAGAGAATGAATCTTCAAAAGATTTTTGGGTAAGCTCGTCGATATCATCGACATAAGAGGATGATCTATCTATCAAAGGGCACGTCATTACCGTTTCCATGTCGAACCTCATTGGAATGTTTCCAATGTTTAGGCAGATGCGTCCTTCTTTGACGTCAATTATCGCATTTCGGTTGCAAGAAATGGTCTTTCCAAGATAATGGGTCTCTGGGTTCATTCTTGTAGTGAAGTACAACGAAATCTGTTGGTACGGGGCATCCATTGATAATCACGGGCACATCCTCAAGCGCTCCTTCCGGAACTCGAACAGATCGATCAGCGAGAACTAATTGGATATTTGCTGGAGTGAACTCAGCATATCCGAGGGATATTGCAACAGAGTGCTGCATCAAATTCACGCTAGATCCGAGATCGCAGAGGGCTCTTGGAAACTGTTTATCTTGGATGGTGCAACTAAGAACGAAACTACCAGGGTCGGGTTGCTTGATCGGAATTTTGCCTTGAATTATAGCACTGAATTCTTCGGAAATCATCATGATACTACGTTCTCCGACTTGAAAACTTTTAGTTACCATATCTTTAACATACTTCTTAGCGTTGGCGAAATTTTGACAGCATCACTTAATGGCATCTCAACTCTGATCCTTTCGATTGCTTTCTTACAGATTTCTCTGTCCAATTCGCTTAGGGTCGGACTTTCATGGAGAGAAAGGGGAATCGGGTTATAAACCCTTTCGATAGTCGGTCCAGCTGGCTGAATCGCTTGGCTTAGGGGTTGGTGTCGATCGATATTGTTTTCATCATATCGGTCGATATTAACTTCATCCTCCGAATATTCCTAGTCGCCGGAATATCAATCACAACTTCTTCTGCTTTGCTTACTTTTATTTGCCCTTGTTTAGTGAAGGTTCCGCTTCTACTGGCATGGAATAGCACAGGGTTGGGGATGGGTTTGATCTCTTCTCCAGAATTTTCTTTTGAAGAAGGTTTTTCCTTAACTTTCGGAACAAGTTGCTTTCCACTTCTCAAGAGTACAGCACTAACTTGACGTCTTGGGTTCATATCAGTTCGCCCAGGAAGACGCCATGCTTCCCTCTTGAAAGCGATTTTGGCGATATTACCTTCTAATCGTTTAACTTGTTCACTTAGAGCATCTAATTTCTTAAATAGCTCACGATGAATAACGTTTAGTTTGGTATCCATGTCGCTTTCTATTTTCTGGTTTCCCGTGAAAGCTTGGTTAACCTGGAGTCAGTTTTTCTTTGATGGGATTTGATTAGGGCATCATAGTTTCGGGTGAAACTATCTTCGTCCGGGTCGTAAACTTGAGACTTACTCTTTTCGATAGAAAATAGTTGTCTTTCAGAACAACTATCCTCATTTGGAAGAGTTTGTTTAAGTTTCTTTTCCTTTATGATTGAGTGAAGAGAGTCCAATGATTGCCTGATTTCAGCTAATTGGAGCGTGTTCCTGGACAAAGCTCTGTTTTCCCTATCACTGATCTCATAGGATTTTCCCAAAGCTATGTTTCTGATCAAACGCTTTGCTTTACTAGGATTCCTGGTGCTAAAGTTTCCTTCACTTGCGGTATCCAGCGTGATTTGGTAACGAAGGCTGATGCCTCCGTAAAAGAAGTTTAGGAGCTGTGGTTCTGAGTAACCATGGTGGATACAGTCACGTTGATAGCCTTCAAATCTGATCCAAGCGTTTTTAAACGATTCGCGTGGACCCTGAGCAAAGTAAGATAACTTTTCTCGTATATCCCAATAGCGAGCGTCATCGAAAAATTGATTTATGAAAGCGTTTCTGATTTCCTCCCAGCAAGTTAGAGAGCCTGCTGGTATCTGATTCAACCACTTTCTGGCTTTTCCCTCAAGGGAAAAAGAAAAAAGTTTCCAGCGATTGTAATCATCAGAGACTAGATCTTCTAGGTATTCGATGTGCGTGGGGTGTTCCAAGGCAGATCCACGAAAGGCTTATTTCGCACTGTAAGAATAAAATCAAGATAGAGTTTTGATTTTCTGGTATCACCTTCTGGTACTTTGATGGCAGACCTATTGGAATAGGTCTTTATGGGGTTTAAGTAGTCTTGCAAAAACAATTCTGGTTCCTCATCTTCAAAGGAAGATGAATAAGGTTGAACAGGGATTTCGTTTCCCTGTTCATCAGCAATTTCAGAAATTGTGTTGCTTATGTTATCAGTTGGTTTGCCTAGGACTACTTCCTCATTAGTATGATCGGTAAGTAAACACTTACCTGCTTCCGGCTGGTTGGTATCGATCGATGTTTGGGGCGGTATGTCGGTCGATTCTCGCCGACGATCGCCGATGTTTTGTGTTCGATCGATGGCTGTCAAATTTGTCTTTTCCATTTTTAGGTACCTGTAAGAGCACAATAAGAGGAAAAGATTTTAGTAAATACGAAAGTAAAGTCTAGACTATATTCTAAACTAAATCTAATGGTAATAAGAAAGAGTCCCCGCGCCAAATTTGATATCACTCAAATTACCCTAAGGAGTGACTTTACTCTCTCAAATAAGAGGTTCAGTTGTAGCACTTAGGAATCGAATCCACAGAGACTCTAGGATTACACAATAGATTGTTTAGTCTTCGAAATAAAGCTAGACAAACAAGTTTAGAGCAGTAAATAGAGGGTAAGCAAGCAATTGCTTGATTGAATGGTTTAGGTTTTAAGCAAGGGGAAGAATAGCTAGATTTAGGCTATTTCTCGTGTAACTAGCATGCAGGATATCCGGGTTTTAATATTCGTAGTTCTGAACTCAAACCTTAAGGTTAAATCAATGATTTATTGTCTTCAACTAGATCTTAAGTCATCAACTATCGTTCGATGAGTATAAGAAAGTGTCGATCGATTATTCTATATGAATATCGATCGATACACCTTTCGCAATATCGCTCGACAAGCGGATTGCTTATCGATCGATATAGTTTCTAGTGAGCTTTAAGATTGATTTGAAATGGTTCTCCAATCTTACAAAGAGGCCACTTTCGTGCACTCTAGGTAAAGTTGGAACATACCAGCTTTTGTTTTCAGGATTTGCTAAGTTTTCACTTATCCAAATTAATCCTAAGATCTAAGACAAGGGTGATCAATCCTATACTTAGCATTAAGAACAACTAGATGAAGAACTATATTTTAAACACCCTAGCATTAAACTAATTGCAATGCATGGTTAACCTTAATGAGAAACCTAAATCTAACAAGAGAAACTACTCAAACATATTCATGAGAGACAAAGTCATGATGGTTTAAATAATAATTTTAAATAGAATAATAAGAGAAACAAGAAAGAGTAGAGAAAAATAAGAGAGTTCAAGATCTTCTCTGTATGCAGTTCAGATCTATCTCTCCATTCCTAAGCTCTCTCCAAGGTAGCAAGATGCTTCTCTCCAAATTAGGTCTAAAGTTCTCTAGGCAAGTCTGCCTCTAAAATAATACAAAACCCTATTAATATAGCCTAACAAGGCCAGGGACTTATTTGGTAGAATAAACCCTAATGAGATGATTAGCTCATTTAATTCGTCACTAATTCTCGGAGGCCTTCCATATCGATCGATGTCACTAGATCCTATCGTTCGATGAATGTAGTCTCTCATCGGTCGATGCATCATGTTGAGCATCGGTCGATTAGCTCGCTATCGCTTCATTACAACCCTCCTTAAAGTATCCATTTCGCTCCAAAATGGTCACATTTCACCAAATAGTATCTGAACTGTAAAGCTCATAAAAGACAATAGAAGTGTCTTTTGTTTCCAAACACTACAAGAAAGCTGGGTTTTGAGGAAGATTAACGAGGAAAATATTTCCTCGTTAAATAACGTGGATATTACGATGAACGAGGAAAAGAAGCCCACGCTATTTCCTCGTTAAATAACGTGGATATCTTTCCTCGTAAGGAACACGAATTTACGCCGGCTTTACGTGGATGACGCCGACGCTACGAGGAAAAACATTTCCTCGTAAAGTCGACGAAATATAGCTTCGATTTACGTGGTTAAAGTTGGACGAGGAATTAACCACGAAATAATTGAAACACGTTTTTGTTTCACCTAATTATATTTTCGTACTTAATTCCTCGCTAATCTCAACAACCAGATTCGAAAATTTCCTATAAATATGGACGCTTGAATCTCATTTTAGACACACCAACAAATAAAAAGTTATAAAAAAAATTATGTCCACGTCCGGAATATTTTGAGTTCAAGGTGGATGTATATGCATAGAGATGCTAACGGAGAGTGACGAAGAATATCTTGGGCTGGAGACATTTATGCATCAAGCAGATTCCACACCTTTCGCCCAAGAAAGTGGTAAGATGTTCTGCCCTTGTAGGAAATGCAACAATTCTAAATTGGCAAATCGTGAAAATGTTTGGAAGCATTTAATAAATAGAGGTTTCACGCCAAATTACTATATCTGGTTTCATCATGGAGAAGGTTATAATTATGATCAGAATGAAGCTAGTAGTAGTAATAGCAACTTTCGGAAGAACTGGTTGATCATCATTTGCTTAATGAACATAACCATCGAAGAGCAGATGGTAGTGGTAGATTGTGATAGGGTTCATGATATGGTAGCTGATGCATTCGTAGCTCATGACGAAGATGAAGAACCTAACATAGATGCCAAAAAGTTTTATGAAATGTTGAATGCGGCAAATCAGCCACTTTACAGTGGTTGTAGAGAAGGTCTCTAAATTATCGCTATGCTAGAATGATGAATATAAAACTGATCACAATCTACCTGAAAGTTGCATGAATGAATGGGCAGACTTGTTTAAAGAGTATTTGCCGGAAGGCAATGAGTCTGCTGATTCTTACTATGAGATTCGAAGCTGGTCTATAGTCTTGGGTTGCCTTCGAGATGATAGACATTTGCATCGACAACCGCATGATCTACCGGGAGTTGATGAGAAGTTAAGAATGTCGATTCTGCAAGAAGCCACGATTCAAGCCGCAAGGACGGGACGTAATAGGGTACCGCATCAAAGGATGTGGTACCTACCAATTACGCAGATTGAAAAGATTGTATCAATCGAGCAGCTGCAGGGAAGATGAGATGGCATGCCGAGCATACTCAGACGGATGGTGAGATGACTCATCCATCGATGCAAGAGCCTGGAAACATTTTAACAAAGTATATCCGAATTCGCTAGCAATAGCCGGAATGTGTATCTCGGTTTATGCACAGATGGATTTAGTCCATTCGAATGTCAGGAGACAATATTCATTGTGGTCCGCCATACAACCTGCCACGGAGATGTGCAATTTACGGAGTTGATATTCTTGACCATATTAATACCTGGTCCGAACCATCCAAAAGGTCTCGATGTTTTCCGCAACCACTTATAAAAGAGTTGAAGGATTTGTGGTTTACGGGAGTGAGGACGATGACTGCTCAACGAAGACGAATTTTACGATGCGGCGATGCTTTTGTGGACCATAAGTGACTTTCCTGCCTATGGATGTTGTCTGGATGGACAACACATGGTAGATTAGCCTGTCCATATTGTAATGGAACGACAGATGCTTCAACTAAAAATGGTAGGAAGACAAGTTGGTTCGATTGTCACCGTCGATTTCTTCCGCTGGCCACCCATACCAAGAAACAAGAAATTGTTTAAGCACAAAAGGGTTGTCGAGACACACCTCCTCCATATCTAACTCGAGAACAAATTGAAGCAACTCGATTACTATGGAGCATTGGAAACAGCTCCGTGGTGGTAATTGGCATGTCCCCAATATGCCTGATTCTTATGGTGTTCATCACAACTGGCACAAGAAGAGTATATTTTGGGAGTTGCCGATTGAAGGATCTTCTTCGCCACAACCTCGATGTGATGCATATAGAGAAGAATTTCTTTGAGAACATCATGAATACAATATTGAATGTCCGGGAAGACAAAAGACAACATAAAATCGAGGTTGGACTTGCCAGACATTTGCGCAAGAAGTGAGTTACATATAAAAGCAATGGACAAGTTCCGTTCCCATATTTCGATTGTCTTCAAAAAAGTCGGTGTTGTTCGACCGGGTTGCATCAGAAGTGAAGTTTCCGATGGGTATGTTTCAAATCTCTCAAGATGTGTTGAAAAGGTCAAAAGTTCTCCGGGATGAAGAGTCATGATTGTCATGTCTTTATGCAACGACGCTTCCATTTGCATTTATGAGCTACTTCCAACAAACGCATAATGAAGCACTTGCGTATATATATATATATATATATATTAACACAGTTATTTTAAAATGGTTTAGTTTGCTATTATATATGACTAATAATGTGTTTCATTGTATTTGGAATATACAAGGCATTGGAGCATTTTTCGGGATCTGAGCACACGACTCTTAAAGAAGAAGTCGCCGAACAACCGCAGGAGAACATTCCCATCTTATTGTGCAATTTGGAGAAGATATTTCCACCTGGATTTTTGACGCCATGGAACACCTAGCTGTCCACCTCCCATATGAGGCATTACTGTGGACCTGTACATTACGGATGGATGTATCAGTATGAACGAGCAATGAAATATTTGAAGGGAAAAGCAAAAATCTTGCGAAAGTTGAAGGTTCTATAATCGGGAAGTTTGACGGAAGAAACTTCTCACTTCACATCGTATTACTTTGGCCAAAAGTGCGACTAAAAAAGAGCTCCAAGAAGATACGATGATGGCGTGTCGCCAACATATGCAGTTGCTGGTGTTCCAGACATCTTTAGCCAGATAGGTCGACTTCGGTGGAAAATTAAAAGTGGTTTGGTGGTCGAGTGAAGAAGACGCTCATAGTGCACACATCTATATTCTACTCAATTGATGATCCTTTGATGCTATTTTGAAAGGTAACATATATTGACAATTCTAAATACATATATAAGTTTAATTTTAAATACATATATATAAGTATATTAATTTTCATAAAGTTTGTGATTTTATAGCATGTTTGTTTCTCAAGTCAAGAAACATTCCCAGGTATATCTACAAGTCATGTAGACAAAGAAAAGATCAACACTTTATTAAGTGGTTGCGGACTCAGGTATTACTCTAACTTTTAATTTTGCAGAATTTTTCATACAATGTATAATATGAAACTCTTAATTTTGCAGGTTGATTATGAAGACGATCCAGATTATCCTAAGTGGTTACATGAAGTAATTCAAGCTCCACGTAAAGGTTACCACATCACAGATGTATTTCACACGAGGTTATACTTTTCACACATATGAGTATGGTAGGCAGCGGCGACCAGTAACTATGGAATATGTGTGAAAGGCTAAACAGATTTCTACGGTATCTCGACGGATATTATTGAAGTGGAATTCCGGAATCTTGAAGCTGAAATGCTCTTTCAAATGTGAATGGTTTGACCCTATCGTGGACAGAGGTGTCCGGTTTAACAAATTTGGTGTAGTTGATGTCAACGGTGGACGAAGGTACAACAAATTCGAGCCTTTCATCTTAGCTTCACAAGCAGACCAAGTTAGCTTTCTTCCATACCCCCGAGTGAGAGAATCGGGAATAAATTGGTTAGCCGTGATCAAAGTTACACCTCGAGGATCTAATTATCGGTGGGGAAGAACCACCATTGCAAGAAGAACAGATAAATGTCGCCGAGCAGGCTCAACAACAAATTGATGACATCCTTCTCATTGATCCGCATAATGAAGAATATGAAGATGTTATGGACGATGCCACAAACGGCTGTTGATGACGAAGTTTAATGAAAATGATGATGTTTCTAGTGATGACGAGAATGACGATGTATCTGATTGATGTATTTGTTTTTCGATATAATCACTAAAACTATTTAGATAATTTTTAAAAAAAAAGATTGAGATTATAAGTATTGAAATTGTGGTTTTATAATTTAGGGTTTGGATTGAGAGAAGAGATATGAAGAAGAAGATAAGAAAGAAAGTGTTTGGGGTTTGAGATTCCGTTTTAGAGATTTCCACATTTCCTCGTAATATCCTAGTTCATTTACGTGGATTTTACGAGGAAAGTTAAGATTTCCTCCTTAAAACCACGTAGATGGACGAGGCCCTACGATGAAAGCTTGTTACGTGGTTTTAACGAGGAAATTCGTCCTTATTTCCTCGTTGATTCTAAATCCCTAAATATCAACCCCTAAACTCTTAATTTTTATCTATTTCAGTGTACTAAAAAGAAGAGAAGAAAGATACTGGAATCACATATGGCAAGACCTACGAAATCTAACCCGCGAAGGCTATACTATATGTAACTCCAGATCTTCTTTCTTCTTTTTTTCTCAAATCTTTGTAATTTGAAACACAAATTTAAGAATATATAGTGTTTGATTTGGGTGATTTGGGTGGGATATGAGAAAGGAAACATCCATGTATATATAGGAAAACATATCCTCGTTATTTCCATCGCCACCACATTTCTCGCCATTTCGCCACGGAATTAACGAGGAAAGTTTTACTTTTTAATTTTCCTCGTTAAAGCCACGCCACTTGGCGAGGAAATGGCGAGGAAATGAGGAATTGTGCAAATTCAAATGTTAATATTTACATTAATTTTTAAATTGTAACGTTAATTTTTTTAATTTTCCTCGTTAAAGCCACGCCAATTGGCGAGGAAATGGCGAGGAAATGATGAATTTTGCAAATTCTAACCCTAACCCTAAACCCTAAAGTCCAAACCCTAACCCTAAACCCTAACCCTAAACCATATATTCCAAATACATCTTCCCTTAAACCACAATCTCTTAAGTTAGATTTGAAAATAATGTTTATATTTTTATAAAAATATAATTAAAATTAAATTTACAAATTTTAAATAAAGATTTAAAAGTAGTCTCTAAAGTATTTTCGATTTGGAAAATGAAATGTTGAAAAGAAAAAAAATTAGAAATAGAGGAGATTGAAGTTATAAATGATGGTTTGAGATTATATGAGGTAGTAAGATATGAAAGATGGGATTATAGGGTTTGGGGTTTGAGATTTTAGGGTTTAGGACATTGGCCTCGGCTTTCCTCGCCAAGAAAAGACGGCCTCGGCTTTCCTCGCCAAGAAAAAGACGGCCTCGGCTTTCCTCGTGAGTTAGCGGGCTTTACGAGGAACAAAGACGGCCTCGACTTTCCTCGCTAACCCACGAGGAAATAGCGAGGAACCCTAATCCTATATATATGCAGCAGACCTCACCTCATTTCTCTCCATTTCCTCCTCTACCTCTCCATAATGGTAAGCCTCTCTTTCCTCTCTTTGTATAGGATAGATTAGGTGGTTAGTTTAGAGAAGTTAGATTAGGTGGTTAGTTTAGAGAATTTAGATAGGTTTATGGAATATTTATTTATATATATTAGTTATAGATTTTAGTTTAAGTGTTGATTTTAATTTTGAATTTATTTTTCTCAGAGTATTCGCAAGCATCAGCGCACTCCTCATTACGCACAGATGTTCGGTCCGCCGGGTACTCGGTTAGACCCGCCATCTGTTTCAGGTCCCGGTTCTTCTTCGAGTCAGCAGGAGACTGTCCCCGAGACTCAGTATTCACATAGAGTCTCGCCTCCGATGGCTCCTCCACCGATGCCAGCTGCTCCTCATGTGCCGCCTCCTCAGATGCCCGCAAATCATGAAGTTCATGCTGATTTGCGTGCCGCCGAGTGCCCCTTATTCTCAGTACACGGTCGAGGACATTCTCGCTATGCCAGGCAGAGAAGGCCTACCGATCATAGACCCCGACCGACCAGACGGAACTATGTGGTAAGTTAAAATATTTTATATTTTTATTTGACTTTTAAAAATAATTTTAGGTTAAAATTAATATTTATATTTTTTAATGTTTTTTTCAGGTTTGGGCTTGACGCACGACTTGCAACGGACGTAACCGACACGATGAAAGGTTACTTCGCGTATCCACATCCTAACTGGAAACTAACTCCAATCCACGTCAGAAGGACGTGGTTCAAAATTTACGCTGTAAGTTATTAAATTATTTACTAATTTAATTTTTAATTTTAAAATTTTAAAATTATCATAAATTATTTTCTAATTTATTTTTTGGCAGCAAAATATAATTGGTCTTTGGGGTCACGGAGAAGGTGCGGGAAGGGTTTCACGAGAAGGTGAAAGCACGGTTGCTTGACACGGTCTCCAACTGGAAGGGTGACTGGATCGTGAAGGGTTATGTGAAAGGCAAACCCGCTGAGCTCACCACGAAGTCTGGGATGGCCTCATCGCCATTGGAAGGATCCGAACTCCATCAAAGTCGCACAGGCTTGCTCTAACTCCGTGAACTCGTTGATGAGAACGCCATAAGGCAATGCTACACTCTACGGGCCAAAACCCCACGCTGCTATCCGCTTGGAAATGGTACGTAATTAAATATTTTAATTTATTATTTTAATATATATATATATATATATAATAAAAATTTAACTAATTTTCTTCAATGTTTGTAGGCCAAAGAGTTGGGACGCTTCCCCACTCTTCTCGAACTTTACGACCGACCCACAGGAATAAGGCGGCCAGTTTCTAGATGGAAAGTCCGAGCAAATCTACAACCAGGTGGCAACTCGGGTATGGAGCTGAGACCACCGACGCAGAGTCGCTGACGGATTGCCCGTCGCTTTATCCGCACTGAAGTGGATCAGATTTACGAGGAGGTAACTTTTAAAAATTAAATTTTAAATTATTACTTTAAAATTATTACTTTAAATTTAAAATTTTAATATATATATATATATATATATATATTTTTTGTTTTTTAAGGTTGCCCTCAAGAAAAAGGGCGCACGATGGGGATTGGTTCCATCAACGATGTTCGAGAGCGACATCGCCTTATGGTCAGAGACGGAGGACGAAGTCTCTCAGCTACGCACCGAGTTGGACTCGACAAAACTGAGCTGGCCTCGACAAAACTGAGTTGGCCTCGACGAAAACTTCCTTCACAGCTCGTATGGGTGGAGTGGAGGGCTTTTGGACGGATAGCCGCCACAAATCCGAATGGGAGGCATTGTTGAGGAACATGCGACAACAAAACCCTATTCCAGGCGAGCCATCCGCACACATAACGAGGCAGATGTCGAGAGAAGGAGCGATGAATTCTACCAGCGATGCACGAAGTCTTCTTAGTTTTTTTAATTGTTCTTTTTTTTTATGAATGCTAAATATAACATATTTATTTATAAAATATATTATTTTAGAATTTTTTTAATTTATAATTTTTAATAAATAATTTGATTTTTATTAATTAATTATATTTTTAAAATCTATAAAATAAGAAACGACGAAATTCAAGCTAATTTACGAAGTTCTTTACGTGGAAAACTAACGAGGAATTAACGAGGAAATGTCAACGGAATTAACGAGGAAACCTTCTCGAAGTTTACGAGGATCTTACATTGAATATTTTTCTTCAGATTTACGGAACTTTACGAGGATCTTTTTCCATGGTATTTTCGTGGTATTTACGATGAAACATTTTACGTGGTATTTACGAGGAAAGTCAGCGACGTCTTTACGTGGAAACATAACGTGGTATTTACGAGGAATACTTTACTCGCCTTTACGAGGAAATATCTGACTAGCTAATTAACGAGGAAATGGCGAGGAAATATATTTAACGACAAACGATATTTAACCAAACGGGTTTCTCGTTAATTCCTCGTAAGTCCTTTTTAACGAGGAAGTAACGAGGAAATTCGCCCTCGTAAAATAATTGTTTTCTTGTAGTGAAAAACATATAAAATCATGGTTGAAAGTGGGTAAAATCCATGACTTATCAGACTCATACCTCCGGGTCCCTGCAAAAGAGTACCCGGGGTCCTCACTGAAAGGAACTCAGGAACTCAGGAACTACCCTTTCCCAGGAAAATGGAAAACTTCCGACAAAGAGAACCTTCCATATTTCCGAATATGGAAGAATTACTCTTATTCAGACTGACTAAAACCGACCTAAGGACGACTATATAAGGCGAATCAAAACCCTAAATCTGGAGATCGACGTCTGGAGACTAAGAGAATAAAGCTAGGCGGCTAGACTAGGGTTCATACATCAATCTATTGTAGTTCCTGCTTTACTCTATAATAAAACGTCTCTTCACATACAAACTTTTGTTATCTTTGCAAATCTTTCTAAACACTCACGAAACAATAGCTTAACCCCCGTTCCGTAGTACTCAAAAAGGACCTACACAAAAATTCCCTAACAGGAAGATCTCAACCGCAACGACAGCATCAGAGATCTGCTGATACAAGAATCTGAAAATTGCCAACACAAGGAAGAATAAAATGAAATGTGGATGGATCCTTTTATAACGCGAATGTAGAGGCTCATGCAGGTTGGCTTTATCGAATGATGATGGTCAGTTTAAGGGAGCAGTTCAGGATAGAGATCGAAAGGTCGGTACAGCATTGGAGAGTAAAATGCAAGCTGTTTTAATGGCTATCCAACATTGTTGGACTCAAAGCTTTTTAAAGATCATTATTGAAAGTGACTGCAAGAAGGCTATAGACACCATTAACAACAAAAGTCTCCATTTTGCTGTGTACAATTGGACACGAGAAATCAGATGGTGGGCACAAAATTTTCAAGACATCAAGTTTCAATGGATCACAAGAGAAGGAAACAAGCCAGCTGATAGATTAGCAAAAACTTTAACTCCTAATATGGACTCATTCTGTTTTCATTATTATGTACCACCTGTACCCACTAATCTTCTACATGAAGATTATGTTCTTTCACACTTAACATAATCGGAAATTGATGTTACAAAAAATATATATATATATATTTCAAAATATTAAAACAAACAAAAATTACATAAACTTGTCTTTTGGTCAAGCAACAACCACATCTAAAACCTACAAACCAACTTCTTCATTACACCACCTATCTAAGTTGGATTGGTTAGTGGTGATGAGATGTTGAGGTTGAGCATGAGATTGAGCTTGAAGCTGAGGCTAAGGCTGATCTTGAGCCTGAGCTTGAGCTTGAGCCTTAGGCTGGCTTTCTGGTGCAGTTGAAGCACTAGGAATGTAAGCTTGAGGCTTGAGAGCCTGCAAAATCATGCTGAGAATTGCTCTTATTGCAACCGCTCTTCCTTTAAGTCAGTTTTCAAAACATGAGACCAGTCTTGACAGCATCTGTGTTAGTCTTCAAGCCACATATGCACATCTCCATATCCAGGCTTTCGCTTCAGTGAGACAAGCACATACTCAGAAAGATTGGTGTCTTGAACTGAACTCTGCCAAGACCATAAATTTTATCCTTGCATGTTTGCACACTCTGAAAAAAAAAATATGAAAGAAGAATAAGCAATGGAGAAATAAATCAGTGAAACCCTAAAGAAACCTAAATTATTCAGTAATGTGAACAAACTATATATAATCCTAGAGAACTTAAGCATGTACTGATCCTATACAAACCCTGACCATTAAAAGCATTCTTTTCATAGTACAAGTTTAATACAAGAATAAAACCAGAAACAAAATCTTATCTTATCACATGTTCACATGTTCAATAACTAAATAAGAAACAACTAAGAAGAAACGAAGATAATGAACATGATAGATGATTGCCTTCATGTATTTTGGTTGAAGAGAAGGCACCGTGATTTTCATGGTTGATGCATCCACAGATAGTCACTTGAGCCTGTAGCTTCATTTTCATGTAGACGTCATCATGGAACTTATTTTTCCAGCAGTAGTTTTGCTACAAAAGAAGAGAAGTCATAAGAGATAAATTTTACTTAGCAAAATTTTATCTTTGAGAATGGGAAAAGTTGGAAAAAAACACTTACAATAAATGCTTGCAGAACAACAGCCTCCAGAAATATTTTTTATCTCCTATGGAACAATTTCGAGCTGAACAACAGCCTCCAAGTATACATGCCATGTTGCTCGGATAAAAGGGCTGGACTTCAAGATCAATACCAAATCTAAAAGACAATGTTAAACATCAAATATATCTGTTGGGAGAATAACAATGGTAACACTTAACTACTAATGACAATGTTAACTCTTAACTAAATTGATCAGACAATCATTAGACATAAATCAGACACTAAGGGGTTAAGCATCAAACTTATAAAATATTAATATTAAGACAATGTCAACACTTACACAGTTAAAAATACACGGTTCTACACAAACAAGTATCATACTTATAAAACTTAACTATGAATGACAATGTTAACACTTAACTAACAAGATGGAAAACAATGTTTACACTTACATGGTTCTACACAAACAAGCATCAAACTTATTATACTTATAAAAGAGTAATTTAGCAAACTTATAAAAGACTAACGTTATCACTTACCACAATGCTCCATTGAACTTCAAAGAATGGAGGTATTGCAGGTTAAGTCCAGAGGGAGCACATAGCAAAACGTTTTCGATTCTCCTGACATATGTAGGAGGAGCCGAAGAGATTTCACTTGAAAAGCGACAGTTCTAAGAGGTACATTGAGCATAAGCGGATACGCGGAAGCGTTAGAAAGTGCGGAAACACATTTTAAAAAAGTATTTAGGAAGCGGTACATGTTGGGAGGGTGTATATATATATTGAACACCAAATTATATATATAATAATAAAATATTGTAAATAATAAAATCCAATACATAAATCATATACTATAACTCAAATAAAACAAACATGTATAATTACAAAGAAAAATATAATAACATAATAAATAGTATGTATATTTATATTGCTTTGAAACTGAAAAATAATGCAAGTCAATTAATTAATTCATACACAATAACTGAATAATGTAATCAACATGAAACAAACCCAATAATTGAAAAAGCCATATTATAGTAAGATTATTATTCAGAAACACATAGTTGGAATGGACTTGAGTTTTTTAGTTTTTAACTCCACTAGATTTCTGCCACTGGTTTTCCCTATATTTTAAATTTATTTATTTTATAGATTTTGTATTAAACTACATATTTTATACTTAGACTGAATATGCTATATAAATTAGTTGAGAAATTGCTATTTTTGTACTGTTTTTGGTTACTAAAATTTTAAAATTATTAAAATTCAATTTTTCTTTCAATAACAAAATATAAGTTGGTAGCCAAATTGAATTAATAAATTAGTTCAATTTCAATTATTCTTTTTATCTTTTTTATTTGAGTTTTATGAAATTATGGTTAAATTAACATATAATTCAAACATTTTTAACGTTAAAATCAACCAATATTTATATTAAAATTTTAATATTTATTATTTGGTGATATGAAAATTTATATGAATTCGTTACTAAGTGTTAAGGCAGTAATGAAAAACAATTGAAATCTAAAAGTGATGTACATCAAAAGAATCCTGAAATTATGTTAAATACTTTTGAAACGAGGATAATATTTGTTTTTATTAAATTAGTAATCATTTACGTGAAATTATATATAATTAATATATAAATGACTTGATTTTAAAAAAATGCTTGGGAGAGAAGACTTCCAATGAGACCTAAGAAGAAACTGAATGTTCTTTAGAGTTTGATCTTTATAATTTCTCAAATTACAAAAAAGTCCATTAAACAAAGGTCATCTGTCACAATTGCCCATTCCAAGACTACGTTGTTATGAATCAAAACCTGCAAAATTGCATGTTTATGCATTACCAAGTAATGGAAGTTTATTCCAACTTGTTTCTGATTTTAAAATTTGTCCTTTTGCTCAAAGAGAACTTTCGAAACTACATTGACTTATTCATATAATACGATTGAATGTTGCTATAATATATTTTATACTTATAGAACATAAAGAAATGCAAATAGTCAGCCCTAGTGTATACTTTGAGAGGTGTTTGGTAATTCTTTAATTATATTTTGACACATTAATTATCTAAACTTAAGAGATACATTGGTGCAAACTAAGCAATCTAAGCCGATGAGGAAATGCTTGAATCAGGAGTCTGATTAGTGTGTTTATATGTCCTTTCATGTCTTAAGATGTGTTGTGTTAACGTTTAAGGGTTCTGTGATTTGACTATTGTGTAATGTGGGAGATTTTTTGGATGTTTTATCTTGGGTGGTAACTTATTCTCGTATTTTTGAAAGTTTGAACGTGAAACTGGTTTTTTCAGCATAGATAACCTGATAAAGTAGTCTTCCCATGAAATAAACTAAAACATTTTTCGATCAAAGAAATAAACTAAAACTTAGAAGCAGAAAACTCCAATGAAAAGGTTCAGAATGAGAAGTCTTCACGCAAACCGTTCACTCGTTGGGTCAGACTTCCGTCTTTGCGGGTCTTCTTAGCGGAGTGACAATGGCCCAGTTGTTCTATGCGGTTCTTCCTCCAGTGTTTCTGGAATCAACAGGGGGTCAGTTGGTGCATCTGTCTTAGCTGTTCCCTTTCGACCATAACATCAACAGCCTTTTGTGTTTGTTGTCACAACTCTGTTCACAACAGAGAGAGGCTTGGCATCTCAGCTCCAGCACCAGGAAAGTCATTAGCTCCCTGTCTAAACAATAACAAACAATAGTCAGTGCTCTCAGTTGTTAAACAATTCAGTTAAGAGGGTTAACAAACCAAAAATACGATGGAGACCTTACTTTTTAGGTAACTTTGTCTAGCATCACATTCATGGGCAAAATAAAAATGTGTTCCAGAGGTTGCATTTACGAAAAGCCGACCTAGAATTACACAGAGTAAAACAATGAATATATATTCAACTGAGATACAAAAAAGAAATATTTAACTGAGATACAAACGTGTAACACTTTAAAGATCTTTTTTACCTCCAACTAATTGGAGGCTGGCGTTTGTCGATACGGCCACAGGCCACCTTTGGTTCCACACCTCATCTTGCTAATTTCTCATCAAGTAGAACAGCTGGGCCATCAAATACACTCAAGCAAAAACACAATTCCCTACGTAGACGATGTGGGTTACTGATATTCATTTCTTCTTTTTTTGGCAAATTTTAAAACAATAGGTATGGCAAACAGGGTGACGAAATGAATGGTTGCCAGTGTTATGTACCTCTCAATCCTAATATCGCCATGATGCGTTTACTGGTTTGGGTTTACTCGTTAAAAATCAAGCCATATATGCATTGTGGCAGGGGTCTCCTGTCTGGGTTTTCAACTCCTGGTTCCTGAAAAATATGACATTCAGTATTCAGTGGAATGGTGCACAAAAAATGTATTCAGTGGAACAGAATGTGAAGCACCATAATCAGATTAATTGTAGGTTGCTTTGCTTTTGGCTTACCAGAAGTTGTGCAAAAACGCCTGCATGGGCATTAGTCAGCTTTCTCACCTCTCCATCAGTATTCATTTATTCATTATTGTTACCGTTTTCTGAACATTAACATAGAGAATGATTGAACCTACAATCATGACTTGAAGGACCATTAGAGCAGTTATTAAACCTTCTTGAACCCACCTTTGTATCTCAGTCTATATATTCCCAAACACTCGTTGTGCCTAAAAATCACATGAGCTTGAATGTCATATATAAACCCAAACACCAAATCTGAAATATTTTCCATTTTATGATGAAGTTTGTAATTGAATTATACCTCGCATAAAAAGCATAGCTTCTTCAGAAGACAAACATCGTCACTTGAAAT
>JAEACV010000553.1:0-18035 GCA_016432835.1 Brassica nigra | reverse complement strand
GAGGAAGTGGTGCTTGTAGTAACCGCGATCATACCAAACTTGAGATTGATCCCAACAAGCTAAGATGGATCGAACCGGCACGATAGACCGACCGACGAGGGCCGTGGATCACGCCAGGCAATTCTGCTGACGGTGGCCGCCAGGCCGCCCGCTGACGGTGCCGCCAGGCCGGGTGCCGCCGGGCGCCAGGCCGGGCCGTTGCGCTGCCGCCGGGCGCCAGGCCAGTGCCGCCATGCCAGGCCAGCCGCACCCAGCGCCACCGGGCGCCAGGCCAGTTCGGCACCGGGTGCCGCCGGCGTTGCCAGCCAGTCCCCGCTGTGCGCAGGGCGCCAGGTTGGTGCCGCTGGCGCCAGGCCAGCCTGCCCCGTGCCGCCAGTTCCGGTGCCGCTGGCGCCAGGTCAGCCCACGTCCTGCGGCTGCCGGGCGCCAGGCCGGCCTGCGGTCTCAGGCCGCCGGGCGCCAGGCAGCCTGCCCCGCTGCGGCCACCGGGCGCCAGGCCGTGCCGCTGGCGCCAGCCAGCCCGTCTCCGCTGTCGCCGGGCGCCAGGCCGCTTGCCGCCTGTGGTTTCGTTCGATCTTCTCACCGCTTATGAAATCTTTGAGTTTGGGAAGGTCTTTACCGTAGATTTCAGATAATCGCTTTAATCCAACGAGATTCCGCAGTATCGGATTTGAGATGGACTTGGATTTGTAGATTTTCCGTCCGCCGAGGATGCGAGCAATGTGGCTTCGAAGCTTTAGATGTGTTAAAGATGAATCTTTAAACAATCGGAAGGCTTTACGAAGACTCATCAGATCTCGGACGATCCCATACATGGGTTTCAGGGACCAAGATGCCGCCATTGCCCGAGATCATGAGATGATCGCACGGATGGGCGCCAGGACCTCGCCGCTGGCGCCAGATGGGAGTGGACGAGCCTTCCGCGGAGTTTTATCGAAATGACCACCCGCTTGGATTTGATCGTCGCTGGCTTTTCTTTCGAGGATTTTCGGTGACGATTTCGCCATTGACCGATTTTGACCTCAACAGTTATTCCCAGCTAGCTAGGAACCGAGAGCCTGTCGGATCCTAGTCGTATAGCCGCATGGGAAGGTGTTGAGACGTAATCGCTTGTCTAAAATCGGGTAAATAGTGATTTTACCTCCTTTATATGGATGGAGTAAGAAATCTCATTCTTACTTCATCACAAGATTTTTCTCTCTCAAGAATCCTTTCTCTCTTTAAGAACAATGTCTTCAAGATCCTCAAAGAGAAACTTTCTTCCCATTCATCCTCGATGACTCTCCTGCCCATGGACGGTGAAGCGAGGAGTCGGTCGAGGAGGAAAAGAAGAATGCGTGATACCGAAGCCCTTGTAGGTTCGCCTCAACACTGCCAGAGATCCCTGTCCGAGGAGGCCTCGAGGCAGCCCGTGCTCCTTTGCGCCGAAGCTCGGTTTCTCAATATCTCTGTTCTTCGAGATTTTTACCAGGTTCCCAAGGAGTCAAATTCGGATTCCCGCTGGTAACGAGTGCAAGGAATCCTCCGCAAGGTTTCTTTACATGTTACGGCTTTCTTTACGCACGCCGTATGTGGTTCCCGATCCCTGGTGCCATTGTTCGCGCTTCACCGCTTCGAATTCGATCAGCCAACTCAGCGCTCCTGCCTTGGAGAGTTGGTTTACGCATTGATCGCTAGCTACTTAACTCGGATTGATCTTGGTCCCGATGATTTCAAGGTCTTTGGGGCACTCGGCCGACGGGAGTGACGGTTACTACTCCATGCTGCCTAAGAAGGATATGGCCTTGATTCAGGGACTACTTCAATCCCAAATCGTGGCAGGAGCGCTTTTCTTCGCCCAAATAGATGGCGAGTCTGTCGAGGAGAGCTGCTCCATCTATTTCCGCGAAGCATGGAACTTCAACCGAGGTAATACGACGAAAACCCTGTTGTCTATTTCACCTTTCGAAGTGCGAAGTTTTAGTGAAAATTTTCGCTTTGTAGGGAACAACCCTACCGCGATTTGCCTGGTGACGCCTTTGTCAAGAGAGATCTTCTTCGCCAAAGGCCGCTGGAAATCCTTCACCTCGAACGGATTCCGATGCGGTTAGACTTTATCGTCCCGAGATCCTGTCCCGTCAGATGATGCCAACCTGTCACCGCAGCTCCTACCGAGGCGCAGACAGAGGTCTCGTAAGGGGAAGGAAATCGATGATGGGGAAGGCTCGAAAGTCCTTCACCGCTGGGAGAAAACCTAGTTTTACTCCAACGGAAAAGGCGGAGCCAGCGGTTTTCCACCTAACAACTTCTTTGATGGCCTTCCTCTCCGAGTTTACTACTGATGAGTCGCTGGAGGATGAGGAGAAACAACGGGTTTTGCCGAGGGCTCCCAACGGTCAACGAGGTTTGGCCCTTCAACTTTAACCTTATGCTCAATCCTATATAAGCATGCTTGCTGATCTTGAGTTTATGCAGGGACTAAGAGTGTTTAGAGGCGCTGACTCGAAGCCGCAAATCCAGGATTGCTAACTTCAAGACCACGAAGCGAGCAGAGCTTTTCCGGTTCCGGACAAGAGGTAAAGGCACGAACGCAAGCAAGCTGAGCTTCATGCTCGGCCTCGCTCGGGCGAAAGGAGAGGAAGAAGGATGGTCGCAGCGAGGTGGCAAGACGGGCGAATCGCTTGCTGCTGAGTTTCAATGTTTTAAAGAAGCTCAGGAGTTTGTTGGTGATTTCCGCGAGTGCCGGGTTCGGTCAGAACCTTTACAAGTCTCGAACCCGGATTTCTCCTTCGATTCCAGATTGCTGAAATGAAGGATTTCATGGCCGAAAGTGCGCCATGCTGAGTCCTTGGTTCCTCCGAGAAGAAAGAGTCCGAGACTATGGGAACCTATCGAGGTTTCCGAGGATACGTGGAGGCCGGAGCCGATGAGAACGCCGAGGGTGGTGGGAACGCCAGGCGGAATGAGGAAGTGGACCAGCCTGCTAGTTCATTTGGGATTTCCGTGATCCGGATTTCTCAATGTTGACTTCCTTTGTGAATCGATTTTTGGCCGTGTGTGGCCGCTTTTAGTAATTTTATTCTGCACCGCTGGAGGTTGCATTCTTATGTTTTGGGACTGGCCGCTGGTGGCTTTGAATCCCGCCGCCTTTGGCGGCTTTTATGAATATGAAAATTTGTAGATTTCGCCTTTGTTTTGATTTATACTTTCGCCAAGTGTAGAGGGAAGGATGCGAGTAGTCACTTCAGATCCTAACTTTTTTTGTCGCTGGTCCAGATGCTACTTTTAGCGAGCCGCTTAGGTGTGTTTATAAGAGACATGTTTTGGGATCTCGATAACGATACTATGTCTGTGAGATGTCAAGATCCAGCAAGACTGGGTTTAGGGCAAGACCTAGGTTTACTCTCAGCTTTGAGGCTGTGCGATGACTGATCGGCTTTCGCTTTGCCTGTTAGTGATTTCTTCCTGATTCTTTTCGCTTAAAGTCCGCGACTAGTCGCCGCTTATATGACTTGTGTTAAAAGAATCGAGCTATCTTCGAGTTTATCCGAGACGCTAAACCAAAATTTTGGTTTCTTGTATAGCGCTATGATATCCTTGTCGGATGTAAGAGGACCTTGTAGGTCTGACTCACGAGTTTGTATTGAGGAACGCTTTGTAAAAGCCCGGGGCCAATCGACGCGCGGAGTTATTTTAAGTCGCTGGTGGACTGTCTTTATGGATAATACGAGTTTTGTTATCTTTTAAGAAGTTGCGACGCCCGCTTCTTTGAAGATATGATTTTCGTTTTTCCGCTGATGCGCTTAAGTGAGCATGAAAGATAGAAAGAATTTTATTAAAAATTTGAAGTTCGAGTACATGTGCGGATTTTTCGCTTTTGTGGGAGTATAGGAGTATACGCACTCCAGTCCCCCCTTTTGGTGAGGGGATAGCTGAACTCGCTGGTTTCGACGAGCTGCCTACGCATTCTTTCGAGGATCAAGCCATCTCAGAGTTCTGATAGTTGCCGCAGACGCTTTTACTCCCGCGCGTGCCGCTTCACGCGCTGGTCGGATCGGTGGTTTGTGCGGGGTCGAGCTGTCCGCTTTCACGGGCGTGGACTCGTGAGGCTTTGTCGTCTTGAATCGCTGCTCGTTTGGATGATTCTCGATCATCTTTCTTCGAGTCCTCGGAATGTTGTGTGATTCCTTTGCTCGCTTCGGTTGGCCGCAGGGCGCTCCGATCTTTCGCAGTTTGAACTCGCCAGGTAATGAGTCTCGATTGTTTCTGACTACCCCAGATGGCTGCGTTCCGGCCGGAGTCGGAAACTTGATACCGAGGTGATATGTGGATGGTACTGCCTTCATGGAGTTGATCCAAGGGGTTCCCATGATGGCGTTGTAGATGGCCGGGTTGTCGACTACTGCAAACTCGACGATTTTTGTACCTTCCTTTGCCATGACCGAGTTTAATTCTCCGAGGGTCATGGTAGTGACGCCAAAACCCCGCCAAAGGTTTTGGCTCAGTGGACGACTTCCCAAGTGGGATCTTCATCCCGTAGAGGGTGTCGCGAAGATGACGCTGACCGTGCTTCCTGTATCGATGAGAATGCGCCGACTTCGAGATCCTGGATGACCAGGTCGATTACCAAAGGATCGCAGTGAGGTTTGTCGATTCGACGGTCTTGTTCCTCGAAGCGCATTGTGTGGTTAGGAACATCGCTGTCCGGGAACCAGTTGAACTTGTCTCGCTTTTCGCCCGTAGGCTTTTATCGATGAGACAGAGTCTTGGTAGAACTGTGATCCTCCGATGATCATGTTTACCTCGCGACGCTGTTGTTCCCTTGGTCGCCCTGTCTTCCGCTTTTCCGATTGGTTTTCGGTCGCTGTCCTCGGAGACAGTTTTGTTGGTCTTTGGCGGTCGGAGTCAGGAGCAAGTCCTTTATACTCTTGACCTTTGATAGTTCGCCGGTGAGGAGTTTTGCGGCGAGCCGGGCCGAACCTTGCAGTTCGCAGTGGAGTGACTCTGGTCTCGTGGAACTCGCAGTAGAGTTATCCTTGTACTGGTTCCTGGTCCAGGTGTTTCCGGAGGTTTTGCCTTGCTCCGAAGTTGATGGCGAGTTATGCTCGCTGGGCGCCTTCCCTTCGTGATGGACGATTTGTCGCTACGAGAGGGTTTCTTCTGACGCCGGTTTTCGCGGTCCGTGCTTCTGCGATAGAAGCTTCATCTCTTCTTCCATGATGATGAAGTCCGCTGCCTTGTGGAGAGTATCCTGGATTGTCCGCGCTTTTCCAGTAGTATCCACTTTCGAACTTCGACTTGTACCGAGAGTTTTCCTCGGCCGACATGACATTGTCGCTGATGCCCGCTACTCTGGCCATCACCAGTTTGAACCTTCGCGATGAAGTCGCTGAGGACTCGCCTTCCTTCTGAGCTAGACTCCATAGATCCACGTCGGACGTTTCTCTGTCCATGAACATGGAGTACTGTTTGAGAAACGCCGAGGCCAGTTGGCGGAAGTTTCCGATGGAGTTCCTTTGAGCCGAGAACCACTCGAGCGCAGCACCTTTGAGGTGCTCGACGAAGAGAAGACAATGACCTGCGCCCCGCTCGCCCGAGTTTGCACCTACCCATTGCGATCTGGAAGGACTGCAGGTGCGACTTAGATCCGTCGACCGCCATAGACCGGGATTTTGATCTTCCCTGGTCTGAGATGCGGTTTGATCCGAGTGGTGAATGGCGTTTCGCGTTCCTCGAGAAGCCTATCGATCTCGGGCGGAACTGGTCGCCTGATGGATTTGCGATTTTACCGCTTTCACTTCGCCACGGTCTTTTGAGAGATTCGCGGAGATCATGGATCTCGCTATTGCTGCCGGGCGCTCTCTCCAACCTGTCGGCGCTGGTCGCGATAGATCCGAAGTTTGATCTTCCGCGAAGTTCTTCCTGCCCATCCAGTAGAGTTCTTCTTCCTCTTCTGTCATGGGCCTATCGGCGATACCGCCCGCCGAGCGGACTGGCTTCGGTTCTCCTGGTGGATGTCACGCCTTCATCGGAAGGATCCGATTGGTCGCTGATATCTAGATTGATGCGCCGACGCCGCTTCCTTGTTTCCCGCCGAGTGGAAGGTTCGCGAGGTCGCTTTGCTGTCCTTTCGAGCCGCTTCTCGAGTGGGCTCTTTCGGGCATCTTTTTCGCGGCTTCGAGATCCGTCGAGTCTTTCCGCGCTGCCTTGGTGGATCCGCTGCAACTTGCTCCTCGCAGTTAAGGTGTCGACCTGTTTTGGCGAAGCAGGTTATCAGCTTGTCCCGTTGTTCCGCCAGCCGGGCGGAGGTAAACAGTTCCTTCATCTGCCTGAAGCCAGTGTTTGCATCAGCAGTGACTGCGGACGATCTCCAGCTGGAGTCTTCAGCGCTGCCGACGGTGTTCCGCCTAGCTGGCTGATCTTTGGTGACGCCGGTAGACATGATCGAAGCGTGCAGTCATGTAGATAGATAGATCCGAACCCTCCTTCTAGCCTTCTAGCACCAAATGTGGGAACCAAATTCACACCGCCATTTCCGATAAAGATTTATGGAGGAAAACCGAAGTTAATCTTCCTTGAAGGTCCCGGATATCTGCTGGGCCGCATTACCTAAACAATCAAATAAAATTGGTAAAATAGAAATCGAAAAGTTGAGCTAAAGAGATCTTATTTCTGAATTCTCGCTGAGCGGTACAACAAGAAAAGAAACCGCCGTAAGGGCTGTCGAGGAGTCCGCTAGTCTGGTTGCCTAAGTCTATCCTAGTTGAGTCGCAGCTCGCTAGTGAAAACAGAAAAGAATGCTAAATCGCCTAAGTGCTAAGTGCTTGAAAGTTTGTGATCTGGTTTGCTTTGCTCAAAGCTCTCCTTATATACTCCTCCTAAGACGGTCTATCGCGGCTGAGTCGGGCTTTTTCCATTTTCGTTCATCTTCGTGTTTATCGGAAACTTGACATTTATCTTCGAAATCATGACATTTATCTTCTGAAACTTGACATTTATCTTCTGAAACTTGACATTTATCTCTTATGTGAGGATAAAGATAAACCGCCATAGTTATCCTTCTTTTCGAAAATCGTAATGCTTTTGGCCACGCTTGGGCCGTTTAGGCGCTTTTACGGTTTTTCGAAGGACGGTCTTTGAAGGTTTTGTGTTCCAAGGAACCTCAATTCCTTGTTTAGTCGAGAAGGTGCTTCAGAGTAACCGGATCATACCAAACTTGGCGAGATTGATCCAACAAGCTAAGATGGGATCGAACCGATACGATAGGACCGAGACCGAGACCGATAGACCGCTGGGCCGGGCGCCAGGCCAGTCCAGGCCCCGCTGGCGCCAGTCGCCTGCCCCTGGTGCCGGGCGCCAGGTTGGTGCCGCCGCCAGGCCAGCCCGCTGCCCGCTGCGGCCGCGCCAGGCCGCCTTGCTGTCTGTGGGTTTTTCGTTGTTTGATCTTTCCTCGCCAGTCGCTTATGGAAATTTTTGAGTTTGGGAAGGTTTTACCAGATTTCGAGATAATCGCTTTAATCCAACGATTCCGCGAGTATCGGATTTGAGATGGACTTGATTTGTAGATTTTCCGTCGTCGAGGATGCAGCAATGTGGCTTAGAGTTTAGATGTGTTAAAAGATGAATCTTTTAAACAATCGGGAAGGCTTTACGGAAGACTCATTGTAGATCTCGGACGATCCAGACATGGGTTTCAAGGGACCAAGATGCCGCCATTGCCCGAGATCATGAGATGATCGCACGGATGGGCCAGGACTCGCCGCTGGCCAGATGGGAGTGGACGAGCCTTCCGTGATTTTATCGGTTTACCACCCGCTTCTTGATTTGATCGCCGCTTGGCTTTTCTTTCGAGGATTTTCGGGTGACGATTTCGTCATTGACCGATTTTGACCCCAACAATCCCAAGACCTTGAGAATTCGAACTCAAAATCTTCATTTCCTAATTGATATTACTGATTAGAGATCTTGTTAAATTCACTAAATAAACTACCAGAGTGATAGCTTGCATATTTACATGTTTTTAGCATCCATATCTCATGCATTTTGATCATATAAGTTAGGCATTAGGCATGTTTAGGTCCATTTTGCAATCATTTGTCCTTATCAGGTTTTGGAGTATGCTTTGGTGTGATTTGAGGTGGTTGGATCCCTTATGGCCCCAAAAGAGATGAAGAATCAAGTTTGACCATGAAAAGAGAAGTCAAATCCATGATCTGGTCAAGACAAAGATGAGCATGTACAGAGGCCTTAGAGATGTTTCCTGATTCTAAGATTTTTTGGAGACACAGAAAATTGAGTTAGCTTTCCAATGGAAGTGGTTTCAAGTCATTTGGACCTGTATTGGAAGAGTTATGATCAATTCACTTGAAGCATGTCAGGCTGGCCGGGTAGAGACGGCCGGGTTCAAGCAGCCGGCCGGGAAAAGAACAGATGGATGGAAGTGGTCCAGTCCGGGATGAATGAGCCTGGGAGAGGCACCCGGTCGTTTGAGTTGTGCTGGAGGAGACCAGACCGGGGTGGCCAGTCCGGGAAGGGACACCCGTTCGGCAGAGAAGGATCAAGGCACACCCGGACGGCCGGAAGGAGGAACCGGGAACAAAACCCGACGGGTTGGACAACTACCAAGGCAAGCTTGGACCGGGTGGCCAGACCGGTTGGGACAGGCTGGTTCACCCCTGACTGAAAATCCAACCCTCTTCCCATTGGTTGAAGCCCATTTGGTTCAAAGACTTTTAGTAATTTCTTTTATGTTTCTAGGGCTTTCAAGCCAATTAAAATACTCTTGTTATCCCTAGATTGGGACTTATGTTATTTTCTAAGAACACAAACCTTGAGAAAGTTTTATATTTGATTCTTAATCTCATCTTGTGTTCTTGATTGTTTAATTTCATCTCTTTTCTTTCTCTACTTGTTTAAGCTTAAATCTCTCATGGGTTTAAGAGTAAGCATGTGGATTAGTGAGTAGATCCATTTAAGATCCATGGGTTAGGGTGATTGAGAGTGATTAAGTGTAGATCCAAGGTGCTTAGTGTTAGATCTATCATTTCCTTGCATTGATTTGGTGTTCTTAATGCTATATTTGGGCTGGCCTCTCAAACATAGAGCCATAGGCATTTCATGCCCGAAGGTGTTCTATGAAATGCCTGAACCAACTCATCTATGCTTTTAGCTTGCTTTGCCTAAGGGATTAGTTGTCAAAGAAGCTAGGATTGCTATTAGACTCATTCTCCATGTTTGCTTTGATCATTACAGCCAAAGGGATTTGGTGTACTTGGGTGATCATTGCAAAGAGCATTCATCTAGGGATAGAGCTTGCTTAGTTTTGTTGTCTAGGCATAAGGAATTAGATTGATTGAAAAGTTAGCATCTTGGATTGAATCTTAATCATTTGAAATCAAATCCCTATACCCATGGGTCTCACTCTCCTCATAAGAAAAGAAAGTTTTACTTTTTGTTGCATTTTACTTATTGTCTTAGTTTAATAATCATCCTCTTTAATGATTGCATTTAGATTAAGCATAGACTTGCATTCCCTCTGCTTTATGGTCACTTAGAACTGGTTCGACAATCTTATATACTACATCATTTGATTAGGACCTAGAAAAGTCCTTTCATCAAATTGGCCCGCAAGTTCTAGTTTGATTTTGGCATTGGGATTTAGTCATTTGCTTGAGAAAAAATCATTTTTCTTTTATTGTGATATTGTGATATTGCTTCTCCTTGCTCTTTTCCCTTTGCGTTTCAGGTGTATGATAACTAGAAGCAGGGGTGTGTGGGAACCGAAATTCGCACCGTCAAATTAAGTTGATTTGGAGGAAAGCCAAGTGAACCAAGCCTTCCTGAAGGTCCCGGATATCTGCTACGCATGTGACACAATCAGACGACAAAGAAAATATGAAAACGAAATAAAAATCGTAAGAACAAAGAATGGAGCAAAAGATCTTATTTCCGAATCCGCGTTTAAGCGTGAACAACAGGTAAGAGCCTCGGCTACAGGAGCTGTCGGCAAGTTCGCTAGTTTAGCAACCTAAGTTCTAACCTAGTTGAGTCGCAGCTCGCTAGTAAAAACGGAAAATAATGCCTAAGTTGCTTTAAGTGCTCTGGGAGTTTTTTGTGATCTGGTTTGCTTCTTGCTCAAAGCTCTCCTTATATACTCCTCTTAAGATGGTCTATCTTCTCGGGCTGAATCGGCTTTTTCCATTTTCGCCCATCTTCGTGTTCATCGGAAACTTGACATTTATCTTCGAAAACTTGACATTTATCTTCTAGAAACTTGACATTTATCTCTTATGTGAGGATAAAGATAAACCGTCATAGTTATCCTTCTTTTCGAAAATCGTAGTGGGCCATTTTGGCCACGCGGCCGCGCGCTTTTACGGTTTTCAAAGAACGGTCTTTGAAGGTTTCGTAGTTTCCGGCGAACCCAATTCCTTGTATAGTCGAGATATTGGTGTTCTAGAATAACCGGATCGTACCAAACTTGCGTAGATTGATCCAACAAGCTAAGATGGGATCGACCGGCACGATAGGACCGGTGACCAGACGAGGGCCGACCGACGCCAGGCCACCCGCTGCGGTGCCGCCGGGCCAGGTCGGGTGCCGCCGGGCGCGGGCCGCCCGCTGACGGTGCCGCCGGGCGCCAGCCGCCCGCTGCCCCTGCGGCTGCCGGTGCTGCCGGTGCCGCTGCGCAGGCCGGCCGCGGACGGTGCCGCCGCGCCAGGGTGCCGCGGGCGCCAGGCCAGCTCCAGCGGACGGTGCCGCTGGCTCCAGGCCGCCCGCATGACGGAGCCGCCGCGCCATCGGCCGGTGCGGGCGCCAGGCCAGCCCTGATTCGGTGCCGCCGGCGCCAGGTTGGTGCCGCGGCCAGGCCGCCTGGCCTGCCCGCCGCTGCCGTGCCAGGCCATCTTGCCGCCAGGTTTTTCGTTGTTCGATCTTTCCCCGCTAGTCGCTTATGGAAACCTTTGAGTTTGGGAAGATCGTTAGTCAGATTTCGAGATAATCGCTTTCTAATCCAACGACCTCGAGTATCGGATTTGAGATAGACTTGGATTTGTAGACTTTCCGCCTTCAAGGATGGGAGCAATGTGGCTTCGAAGCCGATGTGTTAAAAGATGAATCTTTAAACAATCGGAAGGCTTTATGAAGACTCATTGTAGATCTCGGACGATCCGACATGGGTTTTGGGACCAAGATGCCGCCATTGCCCGAGATCATGAGATGATCGCACGGATGGGCCAGGACCCGCCGCTGGCCAGATGGGAGTGGACGAGCCTTCCGTGAGTTTTATCGAGCGACGCACTTCTTGGATTTGATCCGCTGGCTTTTCTTTCGAGGATTTTCAGGTGACGATTTGCTATTGACCGATTTTGACCCCAACAGTTAGCTCCCAGCTAGCTAGGAACCGTGAGCCTGTCGGATCCTAGCTCATGTATAGCCGTGGGAAGGTGTTGAGACGTAATCGCTTTCAAAAATCGAGGTAAATAGTGATTTTACCTCCTTTATATGGATGGAGTAAGAAATCTCATTCTTACTTCATCACAAGATTTTACTCTCTCTCAAGAATCCTTTTCTCTCTTTAAGAACAATGTCTTCAAGATCCTCAAAGAGAAACTCTTCTTCCCATTCATCCTCGGATGAATCTCCTGCCCATGTGACGGTGAAGCAGAGGAGTTGGTCGAGGAGGAAAAGAAGAATGCGATACCGATTCCTTTGTAGGTTCGCCTCAACACTGCCAGAGATCCCTGTTCCGAGGAGGTCTCTCGAGGCAGCCCGGTGCTCCTTTTGCGCCGAAGCTCGTTTCTCGTGAATATCTCTGGTTCTTCGAGATTTTACCAGGTTCCCAAGGAGTCAAATTCGATTCCCGCTGGTAACGAGTGCAAGGAATCCTCCGCAAGGTTTCTTTACATGTTACTAAGCTTTTACGCATCGCCGTGATGTGGTTCCCCATCCTGGTGCCATTGTTCGGCGCTTCACCGCTGAACTTTCGATCAGCCAACTCAGCGCTCCTGCCTTGGAGAGTTGGTTTACGCATTGATCGCTAGCTACTTAACTCGGATTGATCTTGGTCCCGATGATTTAAGGTCTTTGGGGCACTCGCCGACGGGAGTGACGGTTACTATTCCATGCTGCCTAAGAAGGATATGGCCGATTCGGGACTACTAATCCCAAATCGTGGCAGGAGCGCTTTTCTTGTCCAAATAGATGGCGAAGTCTGTCGAGGAGAGCTGCCTCCATCTATTTCCGCAGCATGGAACTTCAACCGAGGTAATAACGACGAAAACCTGTTGTCTATTTCACCTTTTCGAAGTGCGAAGTTTTAGTGAAAAAAGTTTCGCTTTGTGGAACAACCCTACCGTGCATTTGCCTGGTGACGCCTTTGTCAAGAGAGATCTTCTTCGCCAAAGGCCGCTTTTCTGGAAATCCTTCACCGAACGGATTCGACGCTGTTAGACTTTATCGGTCCCGATCCTGTCCCGTCAGATGATGTCGAACCTGTCACCGCAGCTCCTACCGGAGGCGCAGACAGAGGTCTCGTAAGGGGAAGGAAATCGATGATGGGGAAGGCTCGAAAGTCCTTCACCGCTGGGAGAAAACCTAGTTTTGCTCCAACGGAAAAGGCGGAGCCAGCGTTTTCCACCTAACAACTCTTTGATGGCCTTCCTCCGAGTTTACTACTGATGAGTCGCTGGAGGATGAGGAGAAACAACGGTTTTGCCGAGGGCTCCCAACGTGTCAACGAGGTTTGGCCCTTCAACTTTTAACCTTATGTCAATCTGTATAAGCATGCTTGCTGATCTTGAGTTTATGCAGGACTAAGAGTGTTTAGCAGGCGCTTTGACTCGAAGTTTCCGCAAATCCAGGATTGCTAACTTCAAGACCACAGAAGCAGAGCGAGCTTTTCCGTTCGGACAAGAGGTAAAGGCACAGAACGCGGCAAGCTGAGCTTCACGAAGCCTCGCTCGGGGAAAGGAGAGGAAGAAGGATGGTCGCAGAGGAGGTGGCAAGACGGGCGGAATCGCTTGCTGCTGAGTTTCAATGTTTTAAAGAAGCTCAGGAGTTTGTTGGTGATTTCCGAAGTGCGGGTTCGGTCGTAAACCTTCACAAGTCTCAACCCGGATTTCTCCTTCGATTCGAGATTGCTGAAATGAAGGATTTCATGGCCGTGTGGCCATGCTGAGTCCTTGGTTCCTCCGTAGAAGAAAGAGTCCGAGACTATGGGAACCTATCGAGGTTTCCGAGGATACGGTGGAGGCCGGAGCCGATGAGAACGCCGAGGGTGGTGGGAATGCTCGGCGTGAATGAGGAAGTGGACCAGCCTGCTAGTTCATTTGGGATTTCGCATCCGATTTCTCAATGTTGACTTCCTTTGTGAATCGTTTTTGGCCGCGGTGGCCGCTTTTAGTAATTTTATCCCTGCATCGCTTGAGGTTGCATTCTTATGTTTTGGGACTGGCCGCTGGTGGCTTTGAATCCCGCCGCCTTTTGCGGCTTTTATGAATATGAAAATTTTGCAGATTTCGCCTTTTGTTTTGATTTATACTTTCGCCAAGTGTAGGGAAGGATGCGAGTAGTCACTTCAGATCCTAACTCTTTTTTGTCGCTGGTCCGTGATGCTACTTTTAGCGAAGCGCTTTAGGTGTGTTTATAAGAGACATGTTTTGGGATCTCGTGATAATGATACTATGTCTGTGAGATGTCAAGATCCAGCAAGACTGGGTTTGTGGCAAGACCTAGGTTTACTCTCAGCTTTAAGGCTGTGCGATGACTGATCGGCTTTCGCTTTGCCTGTTAGTGATTTCTTCCTGATTCTTTTCGCTTAAAGTCCCGCTACAGTCGCCGCTTATATGACTTGTGTTAAAAGAATCGAGCTATCTTCGAGTTTATCCGAGACGCTAAACCAAAATTTTGGGTTTCTTGTATAGCGCTATGATATCCTTTGTCGGATGTAAGAGGACCTCAGGTCTGACTCACGAAGTTTGTATTGAGGAACGCTTTATGCGCGTCGGGCCAATCGACGGGCTGAGTTATTTTAAGTCGCTGGTGGACTGTCTTTGGCGGATAATACGAAGTTTTGTTATCTTTAAGAAGTTGCGACGCGCTTTGAAGATATGATTTTCGCTTTTCTCCGCTGATGCTTAGTGAGCATGAAAGATAGAAAGAATTTTATTAAAAATTTCAGAAGTTCGAAAGTACATGCGGATTTTTCGCGCTTTTGTGGGAGTATAGAGATACGCGATTCCAGTCCCCCCCCCTTTGGTGAGGGGATAGCTGAACTCGCCGGGTTTCGACGAAGCTGCCTACGCACTTCTTCGAGGATCAAGCCATCTCAGAGTTCTGATAGCCGAGACGCTTTACTCCCCGCGGCCCGCCCGATCGCGGTGGTCGGATCGGTGGTTTGCGGGGTCGAGCTGTCCGCTTTACGGCGTGGACTCGTGAGGCTTTGTCGCCGTCTTGAATCGTTGCCTGTTCGGATGATTCTGGATCATCTTTCGAGTCCTCGGAATGTTGTGTGATTCCTTTGCTCGCTTCGGTTGGCCGCAGGGCTCCGATCTTTTCAGTTTGAACTCTCCAGTAACAGAGTCTCGATTGTTTCTGACTACCCCAGATGGCTGCGCGTTCCGGCCGGAGTCGGAAACTTGATACCGAGGTGATATGTGGATGGTACTGCCTTCATGGAGTTGATCCAAGGGGTTCCTATGATGGCGCTGTAGATGGCCGGGTTGTCACTCTGCAAACTCGACGATCTTTGTAACTTCCTTTGCCATGACCGAGTTTAATTCTCCGAGGGTCATGGTAGTGACGCCCAAAACCCCGGCCAAAGGTTTTGGCTCAGTGGACGACTTCCCAAGTGGGATCTTCATCCTCAGAGGGTGTCGCGAAGATGACGCTTGACCGTGCTTCCTGTATCGACGAGAATGCGGCCGACTTGTGATCCTGGATGACCAGGTCGATTACCAAAGGATCGTGAGTGAGGTTTGTCGATTCGACGGTCTCTCGGTGTTCTGTTTCATTGTGTGGTTAGGAACATCGCTGTCCGGGAACCAGTTGGAACTTGTCTCGCTTTTCGCCTCGTGAGGCTTTTATCGATGAGACAGAGTCTTAACTGCGGATCCTCCGGCGATCATGTTTTTACCCTCCGCGACCGCTGTTGTTCCTCGTCGTCTATCTTCTTTCCGCTTTTCCCCTTGATTGGTTTTGGCCGCGTCCTCGAGAGACAGTTTTGTTATTGGCGGTCGGAGTCCAGGAGCAAGTCCTTTATACTTTGACCTTTGATAGTTCGCCGTGAGGAGTTTTGGCGGCGAAGCCGGGCCGAACCTTGTTCAGCAGGGAGTGACCTCTGGTCTCGTGGAACTCGCAGTAGGAGTTATCCTTGTACTGGTTCCTGGTCCAGGTGTTTCCGAGGTTTTGCCTTGCCCAGTTGATGGCGAGTTATGCTCGGGCCTTTCCCCTTCGGATGGACGTTTTGTCGTTACGAGGGTTTCTTCTGGACGCGGTTTTCTGGGTCCGCTTTCTCAGCAGAAGCTTCATCTCTTCTTCCATGATGATGAAGTCCGCCTTGTGGGAGAGTATCCTGGATTGTCCGCGCTTTTCCAAGTATCCACTTTCGAACTTCGACTTGTACCGCAGAGTTTTCCTCAGGCCGATTGGCGACATTGTCGCTGATGCCCGCATTCTGGCCATCACCAGTCTTGAACTTCGCGATGAAGTCGCGGAGTGACTCGCCTTCCTTCTGAGCTAGACTCCATAGATCCACGCCGGACGCTTCCGCCCATGAACATGGAGTATTGTTTGAGAAACGCCGAGGCCAGTCAAGCTTCCGATGGAGTTCCTTTGAGCCGAGAAACCATTCAGCGCAGCACCTTTGAGGTGCTCGACGGCGAGAAGACAATGACTCGCGCCCCATTCGGCCCGAGTTTGCACCACCTATTGCGATCTGGAAGGACTGCAGGTGCGACGATCCATCGCACCGCCATAGACCGGATTTTGATCTTTCCCCGGTCTGAGATGCGGTTTCCGATCCGAAAGTGGTGAATGGCGCCCGCTTCCTCGAGAAACCTATCGATCTCGGGGCGGAACTGGCGCCTGATGGATTTGTGATTTTACCGCTTTCACTTCGCCACGGTCTTTGAGATTCGCTGGAGATCGGATCTCGCTATGCTGCCTGCCTCAACCTGTTACGCTGGTCGCGATAGATCCGAAGTTTGATCTTCAAGCAGTTCTTCCTGCTCCATCCAGTAGAGTTCTTCTTCCTCTTGTCATTGGCCCTATTGTTGGTGTCAAAATCGTCACTTACGGAATCAATGACTCAAAAGTCTCTAGAAAGTATTTTCTTGAACAAAAAAGTCCCGATAATTTGAAAAGAAGTTATACGAGATTTTCTCAAATTATCCACTCTGAGAGATCGAAGATTACGGAGCGCGACGAGAGTCCCCGAAAGATCGGTCCGCCAAGGACATCAAGATTCGGACACCACAAAAACCCTAAACACAAAAGAATCTGCCTCAAACTTCAAGAGGTCGCTCTCAAACCGTGAGGAACCAGAAAAACGATCAAGATATCAAATCGGCCCTCGCCGAGATCTACAGCCTGGCGCTGGCGGCTCCTCGGTCTGCGCCGGCGGCATCGCGCCACGCGGAAGCCGGACTGGCGCCGGCGGCACTACACGCTGGCTGGCTTACGCCGGGCGCACCTGCGGACGCTGGCCGCCTGAGCCGCGTAATTCGCCCCGGCCAAGCACTCGGCCGTGACGGGTTGGCCTGGCGGCCGGGCGTATCCCTGCCTGGCCAAGGCATCTGCCGCCCGCCTGGCGCCGGCGGCACTCCGCCCCGCCGGGGCGGCACTGCCACGCTGGCTGGCTCTGGCGCCGGGCGGCACTGACTCATACCGGGCGGCACGCGACGCTGGCCGCTCTTACGCCGCGTACCTGGCCGCGACGGGCTGGGTCTATGCCGGGCGTATTCGCCTATACGGGCGGCACCTCCGCTGCTGGTTGGCTTCCATACGGGGCGGGTACTGCCTGCGCTGCGGCGGCACCTGGCTGTGGGCGGGCTGGCTCTTACGCCACCTCGGCCATGCTGTCGACGCCCTCGCCCTGGTCTCGTCCCATCGTTCGGTCTGATCCCATCTTGGCTTATTTGGATCAATCATCATGAGTTCTGGGACGATCATTGCTACGGAATAAACATCCTACGACTGATTGAATCGCCCCATGTTTTTACGACAAAACTAAGGATTGATTTAGAAGATATCGAGATGTAACAAGGTCGCATTAACTTTAACATCGATCCTTTGAGGTTATACTTTATTTTACTTAATCTTTTCCGCATTTATTCGTCACTTGTCGCTACTGCCGCAGAAACTGACCTTCAAGGAAAGTCACGGGTTAACTTGGCTTTCTCCGCAATCTTATTCATTAAAATTGACGGTGTGAATTTCGTTCCCACGCTTACGCTTAGAAGGAGGGGACGGATTACTCTTACTCATACGGCCGCTAAAGCCTTGACGAACCAATGTCCGTAATTATGAAAGAAAAAAGTTGCAGCTTTGGCCAACGATGGTAAAACAACTCCAGCAGCGACCGCCTTATGGCCAACGCCACGCAAACGCCACGGCGCTCGAGCAAATCAAAACTAGCCGCCGGCTTTCCGCCACAGGAAGAGCACAAAAAACGAGCCCGCACTCTCTATCTAAACAGTAAAGGGCAAACGATAAAATCTATCAAACCCCAAAATTCGCCTTTGTTACCAAGTTAGGAGAAATCGCGAACGAGCAAAGTTTCTAACGAAAAACGTTTCTTTCGAGAACCTCTCGAAAATAAAACTTATTCTCCTCGAACCTTGGGGAAACCCTATATTACTGCGGGAATCGAAGCACGGCAAATCGGTTCACCGATTCCACCGCCATACTTCTTACAAACAACTCGAGGAACAAACGGAAAACGAAGGAGGTCTGAGCTTGATCTTACTAGACGACTTGCCATAAGGTAAGATCAGTCTTCCTCCCGGCCTTTAGTAAGAGCCCACTTTGTCTTCTTTGTGTCTAGGTCAAAATGGCTT
>JAEACV010000799.1:0-36882 GCA_016432835.1 Brassica nigra | reverse complement strand
GGCAATAAGTTCTGTCTAAATGCGAGACACATAAGAAAAAAAAGTATTTTCCCAACCTCCAACTATTTTAGGGTTGATGCTAGTGAACAAAACAGCTTTGGCTCAGAGCCATAGCTTTCAAATTTGTTACGAAAGGCCCAAGCTAAGCCGTCAAACAGACTAACACACACATTTACATCCATGTAAGATGCAACAGCAGCGTCACGGAACCAGATTTGCTAAGTTCCCGAATGTTAACAGTATAAAGGAGATGTACCTGGTAAACTTTTCTGATGGTGCAGGCTCGGATGACATGGTAAGGCAAAGACATCCCCAAAGAGCTTCAGGTTAGAAAGATGCGTTACTGCTGAAACTGGCACATCTCCAGATATCATCAACTCGATCTGCACCAAGAAACCAAGTTTTTTTTTTTACCAAGAAACCAAGTTGTGTAACGCTAAGACTCTAAAAATAAGATTGCAGAAAAATCAGCTATATCCAGCAAGCACGAAGATCAGATACATACTTCATTGCTAATCCTCTCTTTGCTAATTTTCGCTCCAAGAGCTACCCTCACTTCCTCACTTGAAGCAGCATGTTTTAGTTCTTCATCCAGAATAAAACGAAATCTCACACCTGTTATGGCAGTAGAATAACCACATAACTCAAACAAATAGATACGAAATGGAAACTGTTATGATAATAGTGAAAATATTAAAAAAAAAATGCAGTACCAAAGCGAATAGCATAGAGGATTCACAAAGGATCACCCAGATAAGGACCGTACACAGATAAGCCTTGACAATACTTATCAAAACTTCCTCGATGCCAATGAGATCTCCTTGTTGTGATCTATCCTTGTGAGCAAAAGTCTACATGAAGCCGTTACAGAGAGGTTGTTGGAGTTGAAGATTGACAACGATCGTACTCAAGGATTTACACATTTCCTCATGAGTACCATCTAAAAATTTGGGATTTGAGGTGCAAAATTGAAAGGAATCCACGGGAAATAATATACTAACAACCAGATTTGTAATCTAACTATTCCACGAAGATCACAGCTTTCGATTTAAGTAAAAGCGAACCTCTTCGTGCCATCCATAGTAATAAAGTTCTGAATCAGAGTATCCTTGGAACTTCAACTCGCGGTCCATAAAGTTGTAGACAAAAATCTTCTGCTCAAGAACTACATAATCCGATCTCTACTAAATCGGAAAGATTGAACATCGGACTGAAGGAGAGTTCATTGATACATCGGCTTTGGTGTTCGTCACAAATCATGATCTACCGCCTACAAAGGCAATTATTTTGTATATGGAAAGAACTTACATGACGGTGACCTCACCCCGCGATCCAAATCACGCCGGAAAATCTAGCGAAACATCGAGACTTTTAGATCGAAATAAAGCATTGAGCGACATCGTGGGGAGTAAATCAATGAGATTAAACACGTCATAACTCGGACCGTTGGAGATTTTGAGAGGAAGCACAACGTCACCTTGTTGCCGCCGCATCGAAGATGAGAGTTGAACATCGCTTCTTCCGCCTGCATATTAGGATTAGAGGCAAAACACATTTCATCGGGCGAATAAACCGTACAAAATTTAAGCCCAAACACACGTATAACCATCAAGCCCATCACGAAACAAATCAAATGAAACGATAAGTTTCATTAACGCGGACACGTGTCGGTACGGTAGACAGTGAATTGTTGACATGGCAATTTATGTGTCATGCCTCAAAGGAGAGAAAAGCCTTTTATAATATTAGATATATATATATAGATGTATATTTTCAAAACATGTCCATGATGGTTGATAATTGATGCAAGTATCAGTGTATCACCCATTACTTTAGCACTTTTTGTAAAATATAACAAAAACTCTTTTTTCGTTTGTGATTTGGGTATATTATAAATTAACAGATGTATACTAATGAAAACATAACCATCTATTGTTTTAACAAAAGGGTACACTAGCATCATGAAACAAATACAAATCACATCTTACATACAATAATTTTCAAAGCCGTGTAGCAAAATATACCAACGAACATCCAATTTTAATAACCTACTTATGCAAACTCATTCTCAATTGAATATATGACAGTTTGGCCGAGTGGTCTAAGGCGCCAGATTTAGGCTCTGGTCCGCAAGGGCGTGGGTTCCGAGTGGTCTAAGGCGCCAGATTTAGGCTCTGGTCCGCAAGGGCGTGGGTTCAAATCCCACAGCTGTCAAATTTTATTTTTATTGCTCCTCTCAAATTTAACATAGCCACACCTCGCCGGAGAGAATCGCAGGAAGTCTCTGTTTTCTGATGGCGACGAGAACTCTAACGAACCGACTCGAATCTCGCTTTCTGATTCGTCTCCTTCAATCTCCGTCTCTGTTCACGAGCTCCAGATCCCTTCAAACCCTAGCCTACGAAGAAGTCAAAACCTCCGGCGACCGGGAACACGAATCCACTGCTCTCATCCTTCACGGCCTCGGCTCGGGACGTAACTGGCGATCGTTTTCCCGCTCTCTCGCATCGTCTCTCTCCGTCTCCTCTCCCTCCGGTATACTCCGCTCTCTCTTTACCTTTCTCCTTCGATTAATCGATTTCGTATATTGTTTTGTGTGTGTCAAGATTGAAGATGATGCTCGTGGATCTGAGGAACCACGGGAGATCGACGGAGGTGGAAGGGATACACCCGCCTCACGATCTTGTGAACTCCGCCAAGGATCTAGCTGAATTGGTGAAGGCGAACGGCTGGAGCTGGCCTGACGTGGTGATTGGTCATTCTCTAGGAGGCAAAGTCGCGTTGCAGTTCATGGAGAGCTGTGCTCGTGGTGATTACGGTGACTCTGCTTCTCCTCCTAAGCAGGTATTGCAATCAAAGATGATCGCTTTTTGAGTAAAGATGCTACCTTTATTCATTTTGGTGTGATGAAGATAGCAAAGTTTGTCTCTTTGATGCAGAACAGCTTTGGGTGTTAGACTCTGTCCCTGGGGAAGTCAAGGCTGAACAAAGTGATGGCGAAGTTGAGAAAGTTCTGGAGACGTTGCAGAGTTTGCCTTCACCAACCTTCACGCAAGTAAAGTCTCATCCTTTACTGCATATGCGTATAGATAAGTGGGAATGAATACTATGGTCTGTGTTGATAGCTTGTAGCTTATGATGTTAATCCTTATCAATGATGGGGCTCTTTTTTGTAGCTTGCATTGTATGTAAATCTAACGTTATGTCACTCAAATACATTGATTTTGTGAATTCTAGGTGGCTCGTGGATCATATGGTGGAGCTTGGGTTTTCAAGATCGTTATCTGAGTGGATTGGCAGCAACCTCAAGAGATCAGGAGACTCGGAGACATGGGCCTTTAACCTCGACGGAGCTGTTCAAATGTTCAAGTCTTACAGGTTTCTTTTCTTTTCTGAATTATAAGTCTTACAGGTTTCTTGCTCTCATCATAAGAACCAAAACCAATGATTCTACTTCTATAGATGACCTTCCTTTTTAATGACTTGTGGCTTGGCCATTGCAGGGAGACTTCTTACTGGTCTTTGCTAGAGAATCCGCCAAAGGAGACGGAGATATCTTTTGTGATTGCTGAGAAGAGTGACCGATGGGACCAGGATACAACCACGCGTCTTGAAGCGATTGTTAAACAGAGACAGAATGTATCAGAAGGTAAGGTGGCGACTCATCTTCTACGTAACTCTGGCCATTGGGTTCACACGGACAATCCAAAGGGACTGCTAGAGATTGTGAGTTCCAACTTCTTGTCCACACACAAGTAGGACGCAAAAATGCAGGAGTCTTTGATTGGTTCTCTTCTTCTGTATTCAGATGCAGATATAGCAAATTAAACCAAACTATTTACATTGTGGGCGCCTTTATGCTTGTTGGACACTTCACTAGATGTAAAAGTTTGTTTTGCCACAACTAAAAATAATGCAAGCAGAACACATTATGTTATTCTTTTCCTATTTATGTTTCTAATCTCACTTTTACAGATTTTATATCTTAAATCTTATCTTATATGTCTCTCTAATTTTTTATATGCATTGTATCCGATGTCTGATATTTAGAGACGTACTTTGATTACATGATATGAGTGGTTAGGGATCATTGACTGATGTATATAACAGTTGAGAAAATCTTGTGCCAAATGCTCATGACTTAATCGATAAGTCGAAGTCTATTGCACCTATAAGAAGTCCAATCCTCTAGTCTCTCTACCATGGAAAGCTCTCTACTGTTTAAGTCTATTGTTCAAAGTTTCTCTTATAGAGAAGAGATGAAAGCTGAAAAGGAGTCCCAGCTTTTTGAAAACAATGGGCCATTAATTATAAGGCCTGAGTATATTGGGCCTCCATTACTCTGTTGGGCTATAGAAACAACAACACTTAACCCTAACGTGGAGATTCGGACTATTAAAGCAAATTCCGGTTATCCTTGGTCGTCTCTTTCGCTAGGTGAAGGCGGAAACACAAACGAAACCCTAGAGAGATTCCCTTCTTCCTTGCGTTTTCGAAATCATGGTAAGCTTCGGTCAAAACACTTGGATTTTTAGTGATTGAAAGAAGTTATTCTTGTTATAGGTTTAGTGTTATTTTGGAGGTTAGTAGTGCTTATAAGTTATAACTCTGAATCCAATCTCTATGTTACCGTGTGAAAAATGTGAAAAACGTTTCTGAAGCAATCCTTAGTTCCTCAGATTTCGATCGTTTGAGTTTTCTTCTGGAGATTCGAGAAATTTGCCATTTAGAAATTTCAAGTATCAATTTTTGACAAAAAAAAAATGTTTGATGTAGTCGAGGAGAAAGACAAGAGAGCCAAAGGAGGAGACGGTGACACTTGGGCCAGCTGTTCGTGACGGAGAGCAAGTGTTTGGTGTTGTCCACATCTTCGCTTCTTTCAACGACACTTTCATCGTCAGTCGCCCTCCTTCTGTCATTTTTATTTATTTATTAACCGTTAGTCAAATCTTTGCATAACCTGCGTTTTTTTTTTTGCAGCATGTGACTGACTTGTCTGGACGGGAAACACTTGTTCGTATCACTGGTAAGAAATCTTTCGCTAGTAGATTTGTCTAATCAATACTTTAAAACCGGTTGTTTCCTATGACATGGTCCTTGCACTCTCTAGTCTAGTGAGTTAATATGAACCTGGTTTTAGTCTCTTTACTCGTCGATATCTTCACTGGAATTTGATTTACTTGACGTCATATATGGCACTCTTTCGAGATCAGGATTAGATGCAGTTATCTTTGATACGAAAGGACTTCTCCCTTGTCTCTTTCTGTTGATCATTAGATCATAGCTTTGTTATCTTTTGCTTTGTTATCCTTTTATGTAAAATTGCATTTTTTTCTTGAATACACCATTGCTGATTAACTTTATGTAGGTGGGATGAAGGTGAAAGCCGACAGAGATGAGTCCTCACCTTATGCTGCTATGCTTGCTGCTCAAGATGTCGCTCAGCGTTGCAAGGTATATAATAAAGAGCTCATGAGAAATATATGCATTACCAATCCGGCAATTTTCTTTAAAAATGTAATCAAATAATGATCAAATATTGTGTATATGCAGGAACTTGGAATCACTGCCATGCACGTGAAGCTCCGTGCCACTGGTGGTAACAAGACCAAGACACCTGGTCCCGGTGCTCAGTCTGCACTCAGAGCTCTTGCCCGTTCTGGCATGAAGATTGGTCGCATTGGTAAAAACAATATTGCAAAATCTTCCTCTAGAATGTTTTGATTTGAATGAAACAAATCTCTAAACATTGTTCTTGTTTTTTAAACGCAGAGGATGTGACTCCAATCCCAACCGACAGCACCCGCAGAAAGGGTGGAAGAAGGGGAAGGAGGCTCTGAGTATTTTCTGGCCTCTAGGTGGAAGATCCTTTATGGGCTGGGCTTCGTCCCTATGCGTTTCATTTTGTTTTGTTTGGTAGATTGAAAAAGAGTTTTTGATTACTATATGCGGCGCTGTTGTTGTCGAAACTCTTCACATATTTACGTTCTTCCTAGATGACCATCACATATCCATATAATTGGGTTGATTTATGCTATATTGTCTTTCTTAAAAAATTAATCATCAATATTCAGTGATTTATATCACTTTCCCATTACATACCACCAAAGTTGAGAATAAGTTGAGAATGACGAAGACGTCGTCCAATTCTGGTAACCAAATATTCGTAGAATTTGGTTGATTTATTCTCATAAACATCTTTCTGTGTGCATGTAATTTTGTTTTTAAAAATTAATCATCAAAATTCGATTATCACATTCCCATTACATACCAACCGAAGTTAAGCATGACAAAGACGTCGTCCAATTCTGGTAACCAAATTAATATTCATAGAATTTGGTTGATTTATTCTCGTAAACATCTTGTGTGTGCATGCAATATTTTGTCTTTCTTAAAGGTTAATCACCAGAATTCAATTCTTTATATATTACGTTCCCATTACATACCAACCGAAGTTAAGCATATCAAAGACGTCGTCCAATTCTGGTAACCATTCATAGAATTTGGTTGATTTATTCTCATAAACATCTTGTGTGTGCATGCAATATTTGTCATCTTAATTAAAGGTTAATCATCAAAATTCAATTCTTTATATATCACATTCCCATTACATACCAACCGAGTTAAGAACGACAAAGACGTCGTCTAATTCTGGTAACCAAATTAATATTCATAGAATTTGGTTGATTTATTTTCATAAACATCTTCTGTGTGCATGCTATATTTGTCTTTCTTAAAGGTTAATCATCAAAATTCAATTCTTTATATATTACATTCCCATTACATACCAACCGAAGTTAAGCATGACAAAGACATCGTCCAATTCTGGTAACTATTTAGATCAGTATTCACTTAATACAAACAAAACGTATTCAGTTAATAATTAAAATTCAACTATCAACTATTAGAAAAATGAACGCAAATTCACAACCAAAAATATATCTAGCAACGTTATCAAAAGTATATGGAACTCTTTCTTTCCTTTTTAACAACATGCATATAGTACAATACTTGGTTTCTGGCCAGTAACATGCATATGTAAGAATATATACTAACTTAAGACATGTATTTTCTATAAAAAAAAACTGAATACATGTATTTCTACAGAAGTTGTTGGGTTTAAAATTTTAGAGAAACTTTTCGTGTGTCATGTATGGAACAATTAAGCTAGTTGGAGAGAAAATAGTTGAATTGGATGATATTTGGATGAAAACATAACTACATCTATCACTGGAAACAGAAAATCAAAACTAAGTAGCATCTTCTTTTTCTTCCGGATAGGTACTCTCTAAGCTTAGTTAAAAAAAAGCTCAATAATATTTGTTAGTCTGGTCTGCTTTTATGATTGTAAGTTTAAGAAGACTGAAGTTTGGTAGGTTGACATGAGGAATTGTCAAGTGCTTTGAGGGATTAGTCGACCAAGTAGTTATTTTTGTAAAATTCTGAAATATATCTTAGTCGACCAAGTAGTTAATTACAAGAGCATTGTTCTTTACGAGAATATTACAACGAGCCATTAGTTCGGATCAATGATATTTGTTTTGAACTTTCACCTTGTCTAAACCTCAATTATCTATTCACGTAAGTAACTTGTTATTTGCCCTAAACCGATGATCAACGCGGTTATTTCGCTGTTTACAACACGGTGATGAGTCTACTTTGTTGAAAAACTGAACAGGCTGGTTAATGACTGAATAAATCAGTTTAAAGATATTTTGTTGAAGTTGACAACCAATTTGTTTTTAAAGAATTTTTTTTTTTTTGAGAAAGGGCTTAAAAGATATTTTTGAATGTGTGCATATATATAGATGTGTCATGGACCCATGCATCAAACAATTTCTCTACTTAACCTTTTCAGATTACTAGAAAGTTTTTTTTAAGTCTCTTACTTTATTTCCCTTTTCTCTCAAGATGGACGCCAAGATTACCGAGATAAAATTCAAGTTCTGCAATGCGCTAATTAATGGGGAAACAGTCCATGCTGCTTACAATCATGCCAATAAGTCGGGTTTGGAGGACAACGTGTTCGAAGCCGCCGCCCCGATCCTTGAACTTGTGGAGACAAGCATCATGAGATCGGACCAGTGGCTTAACCATGTTTCTCGCCCCGTTTTCCTTCGATCCATTCCAGAGGCCGAGAAAGAGGCGGATGAAGCTTTGAAGGAATCAGAAAAGGCGTTGGAAAGAATGCAAGTGGCTGTTACTGCTGCAACTGAAAGGAAGAATGCAAGGAAAGAAGGAAGAAAGAAGGATGAAGCAAAGGAACAAGCAAGGAAGAAAACAAAGGTGGGAGAAGCAAGTAACAAACCAGGAGGGAGCAATGCATGATTATACATCGATCTCTCATCGTAATAAAGTTAAATTTATGCGTAAGAACAGTATTAGCAATCTCTCATCGTAATAAAGTTAATTAATGCGTAAGAAAATATTAGCAAAACATATTTCAAATATTATATTTATCGTAATAATCTTGTTTCGATCATTTTAGTTATTAAGTAATGTGTGGACGGGACCCCTTATGTTAAATTCAAGTGATCTATTGTTATTATATGCACATACTCACCATTATATTATTTGCAATATTGTCATTCTTAAAAGTTAATCATCAAAATTCATTTCTTTATACATTACATTCCCATTACATGCCAACCGAAGTTAAGCATATGACAAACACGTCGTCCAATTCTGGTAACCATTTGTACATCAGTATTCACTTAATACAGACAAAAAATATTCGTTTAATAATTAAAATTCAACTATCAATTGTTAGAAATATGTACCTAGCAATGTTCTCAAAAGTATATGTAACTTTTTCTTTTCTTTTCAACAACATGCGCATGAAACGATCGAGAGTCTCTGAGTCTGAAAAAAATTATAATTACTTTTGAAAGTTCAAATTTGAATCGTCTCTTGTCCACAGAATCGATTTTGAGGCTTCAAAATTTTATAAATAATTATCAAAAACTTAATTTTTAAAATCACAGTAGTCTTCAAATTATACTTATATAAAGTAGGAGTCTACTAGTCTTTAACATCTCATATCAATGGTCGTTTTCTTGGTCTATCAGCAAGAACCTAAAAGTTCAGTTCTTTGATTCATGATAATACTAAGGAGTTTAGTTTGTCAGCCTTTTAAGATGGGCCTTTAACACACAGAAGGGCCCAGTCCAATAATATACAAAACCCTAGAAACGAAAGGTATATGAACCCCTCTTCCTCTATGGTTACGCGACGCGGCTGAGAACACCAAGAAGCCAACAAAGATGCAGATCTTCGTGAAAACTCTTACCGGGAAGACCATCACCCTCGAGGTCGAGTCCTCCGACACCATCGACAATGTCAAGGCCAAGATCCAAGACAAAGAAGGTAACCACCAATCCCTACTTCACTCTCTCTATCTCTGTACTCCTCTTCAGATACTTGAAACCAGATCTCTTATCGTCCATTAGGAATCCCTCCGGACCAGCAGAGACTGATCTTCGCCGGGAAACAGCTCGAGGATGGCCGTACTTTGGCTGACTACAACATCCAGAAAGGTCTAATCTTTATACTCTAATCCTTCAACATTCACTTGTCTTGTCTGAATAAAAACAAAACTCAATTTGAAATGTTGTTGTCTGTGATCAGAGTCCACGCTTCATCTTGTGTTGAGGCTTAGAGGAGGAATTATTGAGCCTTCTTTAATGGCTTTGGCTCGTAAGTACAACCAAGACAAGATGATTTGCCGCAAGTAAGTTTCCATTTCTTTATCACTTCCATGTTTGGCGTAATTAGTTTTTCATATGATAAGTATTTGTCTATTTCTGGGAATAAACTTAGCTTCTCAAGCAAGTTACAATGCGTGCGAGGTTATAAATGTTCCCAATATTAACATTCCATTCTCCAAACTTTGTCAGCTGGTCAATTTTCTCATCTTTCCAGATGATTTTCTTGAATGGTACATTTGTTAATATCTTAAGGTAGCTAGTGTATGAATTGCTACCGTTCATTCTTTGAGTACTCCAAATTGTGAATTCTGATTGGTGATGCATCTTTTTCGTCTGCTATGTCTTCTGATTTTGATGTCTCAATTCTTAGAGATGGTTCCTAATGTTATGTCTCATCTGCGACTAGGTGCTATGCACGTCTTCACCCAAGGGCTGTTAACTGCAGGAAGAAGAAGTGTGGCCACAGCAACCAGGTCTGGTTTTGTTTTGTTTCTTGGTTTGTTTGCATCTATTTGGTTTATGTGTGTTATCTGAATAACATTTTATTGTTATCTTTTTGTGCAGTTGAGGCCCAAGAAGAAGATCAAGTAGACTCAGCTTAAGATTCTATCTTGGTTACTGCTTCTTTTCTTCCTTGCCTTCTCTTTGATAGAGTTGTTTTGTTTCAGTGAATTTTTATGTTATGTTCAGAGATTATGTCAGTAAAAGGAGTTGGTTCTGTTTATGCTGAATCATTTATTTGCTTCCTTTATTGTGTTGTGCATATGATATGCATGTTCCGATCCATTTCAGCACACAAGATATGTTGACGAAATGAAACGAGAAATTACTTGAGAAAACAATAATGTTGATTTTGGGATGCATGGAACTTGAGAATCTTTATGAACTATTAGTTAGCTCCATCTACAAAACCATTCAGAATCAAAATGAACAAATTTGTATCGTACCAAACTCAGCGATATCTTGCCGTCGTCGAAATCAAAATCGACAAAACCAGCACATATGTTGAACTGTTGATATATATAACAACAAATGTTAGAAAACACACATTCACAAAATAAAGCATACAAGCTGGTTTTAAACATTTTCCCAAATTAAAAAGGATGATGGTTTTAAATGAATTTTGGTGTTTATAATCATTTGTGGATGCTGAAATATTTGTTGTGTCCATGTAGTTTTCATATTTCAACATCTTAAATCCTGATTCATTTTGAATCGTCTTGGTCCTAAGTAATTGTTATATTCTCATCACTATGCATAATATTCTATGACGTAACAAATACTTGTAATGCGCCTTGCTCTTGTAGCTCGTCCGGTCTGTGATGGTACAAGTTATTCAACATGGTACGTGTTCGATGCTCGAGCAAGGCACATGAGACAGAGAGATAACACACACAGTCACACACACAAACAACAACAACAAGAGCTTATGTTAAAAGAAAAAATTTGAGGTATTCTAAAATACCTCCTTTTCTTTTTGTTAAAAATAATAATAATCAAATATTCGTAATATAAAAGAAAATTGGGAAATGCAAAAAAAAAATTAAAAATTAAAAAAAAAAAATTGGGAAATGCAAAACCATACTCATATGAGAATTGGGAAATTGCTAAACCGGTAAAAAACACTAAACCGGAAGAGAGAAAAAGGTACGTCACTGTATCATTCCCATATTAGCCAACAAACTAACTCACCAGAGAAACAAAACAAAAATAACTTTACAAATCCCAAAAAATCGAAAAACACAATCTCTCAATTCCACAATGAGTGAGCCGAATCGGGTCCCCCAATCCATAACCCGACCCGTCGGAGGCACCGAGTACAGCTGGTGCAGAGCCATCGCCGGCGGCACAGGCATCGCCGTCATATCTCTCTTACTCTCCCGAACCCCGAAACTCGAGAATCTCCAGAACACCCTCGACAAACTACAGATTCACCATCCCACCCTCCGCTCCACCTTCCGTTTCGACGCGTCCACCGACTCCTTCTCCCTCGCGACCTCCGCCGACTCGCGCGTCGTGATCCACCCCTTCGATTCCTCGTCGACGGCTCGGATCATCCGAGACAGCGACGATCCCTGCGCCGAGCCGCACAGGATCATCCTCGAGCACGAGCTGAACAAGAACACGTGGATCGATCCGCACCGCTGGAGCGACGGCGAGTGCGGCGTCTTCTTCGTCAGCCTCTACGATCTGAGCCGCGACGGCGAGGAGGAGAGAGTGCTGACGTTTCGGCTGAACACCGGGGCGTGCGATCGGACCTCGGCGGTTACGCTTCTGAGGGAGTTTATGAGAGAGACGACGGTTGGGGAGGAGGAGGGTGATGGTTGTTGGGACGGACACGTGGCGAAGGAGGCGGGGTTAGGTAAGGCGATAGAGGAGATGGTTCCGAGTGGGAAAGGGGATAAACCGTTTTGGGCGCGTGGGATCGACGTGCTGGGTTACTCGCTGAACGCGTTCCGGTTTTCGAATTTGAATTTCGTAGACGCTGAGGATTCGAACCGGAGATCGCAGGTTGTGAGGATGAAACTGGAAAGAGATCAGACCCTCAAACTTGTGGCTGTAAGTGTCTCTACTGTTCAAGCAACTTCTATAATTGCGTGCAAGATTTGTTTACTGTTATTGCGTATTAACTAGTAAGCATATAGTACTTACTATTAGTTTATTTAAATAAAGTTTTATAACCATTTTATTTAATTATTTACTTTTAAAATAATATAAAACATACTTTCGAAAAATGTATGATTTTTAGACTAATACAACTACTAAAAGCGTATGTTTTACCTAAAAATATTATTAAATATAAATTAAAAATTATTTAACCATTTACGAAATTAACTACAAAATGTTATTGATTATCCAGTTTTAATAGAGTTAAAATTATTTTAAAATATAAAAATCGTGCATATTAAAATATTTAAAACTCTTTTAAACATTATAGATTTTGAAATGGATGGAGTAATTGATAATATCAAAATTGTATATATTATATATAAATTTTAAAGCTATATATGAACATTAATCTCATTGATGCTGAAAATGACCAAATCTAAATTAGAAACACACATGTTCATGTTTTTGTGGAAAGTTTGTATTTTTAGTGGCAAAATCAAATATTGTATAGTTCGATAGATAATATTTCGAGTTTTTCACACTTATTATTATGTTCATGTTCATTTAAGAAAAACATAAATTGGTATCGTGAGAAGCAATTAGTTAACGTTTGATAATCATTTACATAGACATGACATTGTATGCATACGTTTGATTTGCAAAACAGTAAAGACTAAAGAGGATCTTGGTGGAACATTGAATCACGTTGTTGCAGGGATGCAAGGCAAGAGGGATCAAGCTGTGGGCTGCAATAGCAGCAGCGGGGATGATCTCTGCTTATTCTTCTAAGAACTTACCGCAACACCAAGGAGAGAAATACGCAGTGGTCACTCTGTCAGACTGTCGTCCCATTCTTGAACCTCCTCTTACTCCCAATGACTTTGGTAAAAGCCCATTTCTTTGCCACTAGATCGATTCCTCTTTATATATAATATGATGAGGTGTTGCCATGAGCCAATGCTTTAAACATTTCAAGCTTACTAGTTATATCTATTGCGTGATAGAGTTCAAGATCCCGTTTCTTGTCTTTAATCCAAACTTGATGTATGTTTTGTTCTTGTTCTTCAGGTTTCTACCACTCGGGGGATCCTTCACACACACGACATAACAGGAGAGGAAAAGCTCTGGGACTTGGCCAAGAGATGCTACGACTCCTTCACATCCGCAAAGAACTCCAACAAGCATTTCACAGACATGTCTGATCTCAATTTCCTGATGTGCAAGGCCATAGAGAACCCTAACCTCACTCCTTCATCCTCTCTAAGAACCGCTCTCATCTCCATATTCGAAGATCCAGTGACAGACGAGTATTCCGAACAGGCATTGGCCTCCGCGGGTCAAGGATTACATAGGCTGTGCGTCTATCCACGGGTTGGACCGTCTGTTGCGGTTTTCGACTCGCTTAGAGACGGGAAACTAGACTGTTCGTTTGTGTATCCTTCGCCGCTGCATTCAAGAGAACAGATGGATGAGCTGATTCAACATATGAAAGCTATTCTTTTGGAAGGATCTGTTTCTTCCTTTTGATTTGTTCTAAAACTCTCTTTTAGGTCACGTCCAAAGACACTGATGGTCTCTCTAATAAGAAAAATATTGTGCTGATAGTTCCAGTTTCTTTGATGTGAAACGACCCTCAAATTTACCGTTAACACATTAAAGAAACAAAATAGATATATCATTACAATCTTCTTGGTACTCGCCTCCACAAATCATGACTTCTAATTTGTAAAGACTGTTGTCTAAGTGAAATAGATAACTCATTTGTTTTTTTTTTTTGACTAAAGATAACTCATTTGTTGTATTGATCCATTCATTCACTTCCTCAATAGCTATTGAAAGAGTGTCCTTCGAAAGAACTTGTTGCGAGTTGTAATTCGTTTTATCCGTTGAAATGTCAAAGGCTAACCTTAACTTGCCTTCCAAGGGAACCAAAAGGTTTCTTGAATTAACTTGTTTGTCTCTTATTTTTATTCAGATGTTAAAAATAGAATTTTTTAGGACTAGAAAAATAAGGTGAAAGTCATTACTCTTTTGAGAAACAAGAAGATAGAAATAGTTGCACTATTTTATTTTACTGGAATCAACGAGCATGGCGGATAATAATTTAAACGAAGAGCGGTAAAAAAGGCTTATGGAATGGCTGAAAGAGATCCATAGCGCAACACAACAAACCTCAAACTATTTTTAGAGAACAAGACTCTGCCACAAATCCAAACTTAATTTACTTGCGTAGTAATCTTCATTTTGCATTGTGCTCGAAGCATTATAACTCTTTTACGGAAAGAAAAAAAAAAGAATCAAAACATAAAAAGGTGAAGTGTAAAAATGGCAACGGATGGGACCACTTTTCCAGAAGGCGACGCAGAAGCAGAACTCAATCCTGGACAGAACAAGAGTTTTGAAGTAGATCCTGTTTCTTCTGAGATCGCTTCTGATAAGGTATGATAATGTCTTCTATACGTTTTATGAGATATGTTTCATCTGTATACACACTTTAATACAAATGAAATGGAGAAACTTCGAGCTAGTCAATTAGCTGAAATAAGATTTGCTTATTTCTGTTTGATTTCTTTTTGAAGTTTCTGACGAATCTTAGTCTGAAAAGGTTAATTAGAAATCCCAAATAATATACTAATTATGAAATGGGTTAATCACCTCATAACACAAATCCATGCACTGCATGCACATCATACATGAGTTTGTATTAACATTCTTTTATGTTTTGTGTGTTAAAAAATGGGGTAAAAGATACAGCAGAACTTGGAAAGGAAGGAAAACGCAAAGGCAAAGAGAGACGCAACTCAAACGCTGAAGAAGACCATTATCATTTCAGCGGTGATCGTGGCCGTAGCGGGAGCCGCCTTCGCTATCACCAAAAGCTCAAAGAAAATGATTTTGATTACATCACTTAATCCTCATTTTCCTCTTTAATTAATATGTAACTATTTTACCTTTCACAAATCTGAGAAAATACATCTATTATTATATATCTATATATGTTTTTGTCAAATATAAATTTTGAAATAATAATGCAATGGAATATTAATTAATATTTATTTCATTTCTTTGAAACGATCGTTTTAAACTATTTTTGGATAAATCGTTTAGTGAATGTTAATAGAGTTGATATAATATTTCAGTAAATTCTCAGTTTTTGCTTCAAAACTTTTGTGATACCTGCCAGTGCCACAACCAGGACTTCATATGTGTTAAGGCCATAGCTAGAGATCTGATAGGCCATTTCCAAGCGAAAAGAGTTTTACCTGGTTGTGGAGACCACGCATGTTCGTCCTTGTTGCTCTCTGCTTTGATGCACACCTCGTCGGTGTAGGGGATGAATTGACCATCCCTTCAAGGCCCAGAAGACAGATGCCCAGACCCATTTACATAAGTACACGGCTCGGCTTAACGGCTCGAGACGTCGAAGTCTCGGCGCGGCCCCATAGTACTTTTGGTCGCTCATCAGCGACCAAGCGAAGCCGGCTTAACGGACGCTCGCCGAAACCCGGCCCAACGAACTAAAGCCCATTAGCACGGCGAACTAGGTCACAAAAGGACGAAGGACGGCTATAAATAGAGGGAGCGACAACGGAAAGGGGATCCGAAAAGAGAGAGAAGAACGGCTAGAACTAGGGTTTTCACTTATACTCATTCGCACCGTTCTGTACTTTTCCGACCGACGCTCTCCGAGCTCCGGTCTTCTGTTTAGTCGATTCTTTATCTTGTAACCGTCCGTACGTTCTTTCGACCATTAATAAGACGTCTTTGCTAAGCCCGCGTTTTACCTTTATTTACCGTTTCCTGCAAACAGTTGGCCCACCGTGGGCCTAAAGCAAAAACGCCGAAAAGATGGCGACTAGACGACGGATCCTCCTTCGGAGGAAGACCGCGACTTCGCGAACCGATACCACCCGTAACGGCAACCCGCGCCGCTACCTCCAGCTTCTATCGACACCATTATGGCGTCGCTCGCGCGGGATGCAGCCCAAAAGACAGCAAACGAGCAGATAGCGGCCCTGGCCAAAATACTTGGCCCTCTCGTCGCAAACGTGGAAGCGTCGACGGCCCAGATCCGACGTCAGTTGTTCAACACCGAACCAGCGGCTGGTGCAACCCTAACGCAACTTGGAGTCCCAGAAAATAGCGACGGCAACGCCGTGCAAACCCCTAGCGGCGTCGACGCCCAGACCATGAACAAACTCGCCGCACTAAAGCAGTCGGTAGTCGGTCGTCGACATCAACTCAAGGATGCACCGTGTCACCACTTCCGCACCCCAGATCGAACGTGTCCTTGCCGAATCTCTTCGGACACCATTCACACAAAAGATAACTGGCGTCCGACTCCCGAAAATGGAAAAACTGCGCCTTCCGACTTTTGACGGTGTCTCCGACCCCTCCGTTCATGTCACATCCTTCAACATCGCGATGCGGCGCGCCAACTTTCCTGACGAAGAAAAAGACGCCAGCTTTTGCCAATTGTTTGTCGAAACCCTCGAAGGCCCAGCTCTCGGCTGGTTCACCAGCCTCCGAGAGAACTCTATCGGCTGCTTTCACGACCTGTCCACCGAGTTCCTCAAGAACTATATCATGTTCACCCGTCAGGAGACGACCGCCACAGACCCCTGGAACCTGACTCACGCAAACGGCCAAGTCTCCGAGACTTCATGGAAAAATTCAAGGCCGTTCTCTCGAAGGTCGATGTTCCCGACCATATCGCGGTGGAATCCCTAAAGAGCACCCTCCATCTAAAGTCACGTTTCTGAGATGACCTTTATCGGAACCCGACGAGATCCATATCAGACGCTATCGCCCGTTCTCACAACTTCATCCGTATGGAAGAAGATACTAGAGCCAAAGCAGCAAAGGAGGCCGCGAGCAAGCAAGCATCCGCTCGGGCGAACGATACACGGCCGGAGCCTCGACAACATTCGTCCAGTGGAAAACCAAGTGCGAACAAAGGGTATGTCAGTTCTATCGACGAAAACGAGACCGCGGGATCTGCGGCCGTTACGCGAGAAAAAGGATGGAACCACTGGGACCGAGACTCCGCCCCAAAACCCTCGGCCGAGTCAGAGCCGACAAATTCAAACGCCGCCGAGCCGGAGAAATATTGTTCGTATCATAAAGTCAAGTCGCACGACACGAAGGACTGTAAGGTCCTCTTCGGCGATTCGAATCCATCAACAAGGGAGAAATCGATCGAGCCTCCCCGAAGCCTAAGAATAACAAGAGCTGGAGTAAGAATAAGGAGAAGAAAACTCAAAGACTCAAGCCAGGCTTCCCCGAAGGACAGCGGGAAGCCCGGACAAAGTCCCGTGAATAACATTGACCGGACGGACGACTCCACGACTGACGAACAACCTAAACGCAGAAGACGAGTTGACGTAATACTCTCCCAACCTTACGACACTTCATCCGATGAAGAATGCCCGACGGCGTCCCCCGACTGACGAAAGTCACCAACTACGGGCAGCCACCTATCTATGACCTCATGCGATTTACGCACTACCTTGAAAAGAAAGCTGGGAGATACAAGACCAGTCCTTGAGACAGATCTCCGCGCAACCATCAACAAATCGAAAGCGCAAAGCGCAACAGATAAGAAAAGCGTCCAATCCTCGCCGACATTCGACCTGCGCGATCATCTCAACTCCAAAAACGAAGATCTACGGATAGCGCTTAACCGTTCCAAAGGATCAGACCTGCGACGTTACCTCGATAAAGCAAAGCAGTCTCACGAAAGTGCCGAAGAGCCGAGAAACGTCGGCGATCTCCGAGAACAGCTGGAGTCCGCGAGAAGCAAGCGCAACCGCCGCATCAACGTAATCATGGGGGGACTACTGCCGGGAGCGGAATCCGTACGATCAGTAAAGAACTATCACCGCAAGGCGATAACTGAACACAAGTGGCCAACACAGGAAGTCAATGGCCCCTCGATCACTTTCTCAGCCGAGGACACTCACGGAGTCCAAACTCCGCACAACGATCCACTTCTCATCGAAATCAACGTTGGCGACTGCCAGGTCACGAAGGTTCTAATCGACACCGGCAGTTCGGTCGACCTCATCTTTCGGGATACGCTCGACAAAATGGTAGTCGACCTGCACGACATGAAGCCATCTACGCGAACGTTAACCGGGTTCAACGGCGCTTCGGAACAGATTATCGGGACGATACGGCTCCCTGTTTACGCAGGAGGCGTCACGAGGACAGTAAAATTTCAGTCGTGCGAGCCAAAGCCCCGTACAACGCCATCCTGGGAACCCCTGGTTCCATTCGATGCACGCCATTCCGCCCTCGCACCATCAATGTGTCAAGTTTCCCGGAAGGACGCGTATCAAGACAATCCGAGGAGACCAGAGAGCCGCGAGGGAGTTGCTCGTCGCAACCATTAAACAACAGCTAGCTTTTCGCCGCCTACGCCAAACCAATTAAAATATATCCGCAGGAAGAAGAAATCCCACGCTTCATCGACGAGGCCGATAACGACGAAGGTGGCGAAGTCGGAGCCTACCTCGACGATATGCAACAACAAATCATCTCCTTCCCGGGAAACGCGCCAACCTTCGCCGGACTGCCTGGATATGAAAGGAATTGATTCATCCATCACTTCCCACGAACTGAACTTCGACCACATTTAAACCCATCCGACAAAAGAGACGAAAGTTGGGCCCGAGAGCGAGCCGTAAACGACGAAGTCGACAGACTACTCGCCGCGGATTTCATAAACAGAGGTTCGATATCCCATGGAGCAAACTCCGTCGGGTCAAGAAAAGAACGGGAAGTGGCGGATTTCGTTGATTTCACTGGATCTAAACAAAGCATGCCCCAAAGACAGTTATCCGCCTCCATCATATCGATCGACTAGTAGAGTCGACAGCCGGTAACGAACTCTTAACCTTCATGGATGCTCGGATATAATCAGATTCTCATGCATCCGACCGACCGAAGACAGCATTTATTACAGATGAGAACCTACTGTTACAAGGTGATGCCTTTCGACTAAAACGCCGGATACGACAGCTCGTCAATCGGATGTTTCCGACAAACTCGGCGACACCATGGAGGTGTATATTGATGATATGCTGGTAAAGTCGCTACATGCCGAGGACCATCTCAACCACCTGCGTGAATGTTTCAAAGTCCTAAAAGTACGGAATGAAGCTGAACCCCGCCAAATGTATTTTTGGTGTCACCTCGGCGAGTTCCTCGATACATCGGACGAACGAGGCATCGAAGCAAATCCAAAACAAATCACGGCGATCCTGGATCTACCTAGCCGAAAAAAATAGTCGCTTGTACCACTGGTCAATCGCCTCAACAGGTTCATCTCGCTCCGCGGACAAGTGCCTCCCATTCTAGTGAGAGCTTCGAGGAAACAAAAGTTCATCCGGGACTAAAATGCGAGGGAGTTTCTTCAACCAACTAAAGCACCTCATGACATCCCGTCCTTCAAACTGGAGGCGGCGACACCTTGTCCCTGTATATTGCAGTCACATCGTCAGCGGTAAGTACGGCCTCATTCGAGGATCGCGGAGCGAAACCTATCTTCTACATCAGCAAACGCATGACGGCAAGAGACTCGTACCCAACGCCGAAAGATGGCCCTCGCCGCCGTCCCGCTGGTGGAAGCTTCGCCCATATTTTCAGTCCATACTATTGAGATACTTTCCAACCACCGAACAATAATGCAGAATATAATCAGTCCCGGTCGGTTGACTAAATGTGCAATGGAACTCAGCGAACACGATATCGTATACAAAACCGCAGACGGCAAAATCCCAAGTCCTCGCCGACTGATCGAGCTAACACCAGAACTCGAACAAGACCTGATATTGCCTAGCAAAATTGATACTGCACGTAGATGGTTCATCTACGAACAAAGGTGCGGAGCAGCGGCAACTAAAGTCACCCACCGCGAACTTATTCGGCAGTCATTTAGCCGGCTTTGCATCCAACAATGAGGCCGAAAGTCTTAATCACTGATCGGACTCCCGCCAAGGCAGTGAAGGCTGCCTCAGCGCCATCAGCGACTTTGTCGTCAGCCAATACCTGAGACTACGACGTCCGGAACGAACGTGATGGAATTTACCTCAAACTAGTCCAAGATCTCTCCCGAGAGTTCGAATTTTTCGAACTAACTAAGGTCCCCCGCGGAGAAAATGTTTGCGCCGACGCGCTGGCCGCTCTGCGAAGCAAATTGCACGATCAAGTAGAACGAACGATACCGATCCATAAGATCACCGAGCCAAGCATCACCCTTACTAACGCACCAGATCGCACCATAGCATCATTGACTGTTGCAGCAGCAGTCAGCGATATCGAGCTACCGGCAACAGAGTCTAGCCCACCCGACTGGCGAAAAGAGCTCATTGATTACTTGGTCGACGGCAAGCTGCCATCCGACAAATGGGAAGCAAGGCGACTTAAAAGGCGCAGCACAAATTACGTCTTCACAGAGGGCGAGCTCCACCGATGGACAGCAACAAAAGTACTCCTCAAGTGTATAAATGGAAACGACACAAGACTCGTCATGGCCGAGACACACAAAGGCGCGGCAGGCAACCACTCCGGAGGGCAAGCCTCGCCCTGAAAGTAAAGGCTCGGGTTCTACTGGCCAACGATGAACGCAGACTGCGAAGCCTACGCGAGAAAGTGCCATAAATGCCAACGGCACGCTTCAACAATCCACAGCCCGACCGAGCTACTCCAGACATTAACGGCACCCTACCCATTCATGCGATGGGAAATGGACATAATCGGTCCACTGGTCAGTTCTCGCCAGAAGAAGTATATCTTATTACTTACGGATTACTTCACAAAGTGGGTCGAAGCTGAGTCATATCATGAATCAAAACCACCGTGACAATCACGGTTACGAGTGAAAATATCGAAAATCTGCTGCACAGTATGTATCACCATACGAATTGTCACCGCATTAACGGATCCCAATTCATCTCCCGACACTTCAAAGAATTCTGCGAGAGATGGAAGATCCGCCTCAACATGTCCACACAAGGAACCCCCAAAGCAACGGCCAAGCCGAGTCAACGATCAAAATCATTATTGACGGCTAAAAGCTTAATCGACTTAAAGAGCAGGCCGGGCCGACGAATGGACGGCGCCCTATGGTCCCACGTAACAACTCCGCGTAGTAACGCAGTCCACCCCTTCGATGGCTTACGGGTCGGTGGCAATGGCACCCGCTGAAGTGAACGTACAGCCTACGCCGATCGCGAATGCCGCTAACGCTGAACTCAACCGACATGCTCCTCGATGCCCTCGATGATATCAAGAAAACGCCATCGTTGCTATCTTCAATTCAAAACTACCAACAACGAATCGAGCTACTATAATAAGAAAGTCAAGACACGATCACTTCGCTTGGTGACTTCGTCCTCCGTGAAGGTATTCGAGAACACCAAGGAGTGGAAGGTTGGCAAACTCGCAAAAACGAAGGCCTTTATCGAATCACCGAAGTAGTTAAACCAGGGTCTATCGCCTCGAGACCTCGATGGGAAACGGTTCCGAGCTTGGAACTCAAACACCTCCGACTCTTCGCTTCTTAAATCACGCTGGATATGTTAAAACCACCCGGTTTAACGAGCCATCCCGCCACTACTGCCCCGAACTACGAACGGCTTGATTCCTCGATACGAGGGTAACCCTCACGGGTATTACAGCCGTAAATGCGCAAACACCAGCCACTTTTACCGGGAACCATTTAACGGCTTGATTCCTCGATAATTGAGGTTCTTTACAGACGAGCTGTAATAAAAAGCAACTACCCTCGAGGTAACAAACCGGGAATGGGTAAACAATTGCTTCATCAGACAACGATGCATACACTCGAGGACTCCGGGTCTCGACGAATGCATCCGCACTCGATCCTTCCACCGAGTATGTCCCGACGACCAATGCTCATGGGGATCAGATCACACCACGATCATAGTCAAAACGATTGAAATGACGATTCCATCTCATCATCAAATTCACGGAGCAAGGATCACAACCAAATGCTTCGAATATACCGATTCGACGAGGAACCGCCGCCATTTTCAAAATATGTGCAATGTAATGAATGTTCTTTTATTGTCATCTCGAGTCCGACTCCTCGTGATTTGGTAGATAAAAGTCTAACACTTCCGCGACTCTTTAATTTGCCAAATTCGGACTGAACGAATGTTCGAAAGCCTTACATGGCATCAATAAGTTTTACTTAAAAATGGAACTTCAGTCGAATTAACGGTCGGTTCACGATCCAGTCCGACATAGTAAGCTTCCAAAAAATCGCAGTAAATAAACTTAGCAAAAAATATATATAAAAGGAAAAGTCATTCGGATTAAAAGCGAAGAGAGTAAATGTGCCTAATTAAAAGGACCGACAAAAAGAGCAAATACATCGGGAAATGAAGGTTCGCTAGTCGACTCTAAACTCCGGCTTCGCGACGCCTCGCCGCCCGAAGCAGCGCCCTCGACACGTCCGGGATTTGCGACGACGCCTTCCGAAGTCCTTCGGTGGCTCGCATACCCCGGCGCTGAGATCCTCCTTCTCCCCTGGTTCCTTTGACCGCGACGCCATCATCATCTTCATCGGTCAGATCAACTCGTTGACTCGAAGACGAAGTCAGACGACACCACAACATGGATTCCTCGCCTATCGACGGGTGCAGGCTCTCGAATGCATGGCCCTTCCTGGACGGAGTCCCGAGCCCCGACTTCGAGGGGACCTTGTGCCAAAGGATGATCAGCATTATTCGGCGAAAGACGCCCCGAGGCGGTTGGTGTAATGGAGCATCGAGACAGCTGACATCAATTATCTCAATGTTCGGCCGAACTGATCGAGCCCCGCCATAAGTCGCTCATCGACAAATTGAGAAGCGAGGACCAGCGGAGATAGGTCAAATCCGCGCCGGGATGTCGCCACGCCAAGCTTCAAGGATTCTTCCTCGACGTTTCTTCGATCTGAACACGCTCGATCGCCCTTCGGGATGTCGCTTCCACCAGCCTTCAAAGCTCTACTATCTCTTCGTCCGGGGCCTGGCTCAGATAGTCGAGCCAGACAAACGGCTCACGGCGGTTCTGATAGTTCGAATGTTGTCGAAACGACGACATTTAGTAATCATCGCCGCCTCGACTCGACCCGCTTTTCGCCACTTCCTTAACCCGCGACCTCGCGCAGACAGTTCCAGCTCTCTGTTCATTCTCCTAACCTTCGCGATCTCTTTCAGGTTGGCTATCCTCGATCCATGCTCGCGATCTTCGAGCAAGCTGCGGCGATCGGTTGACCGTCGCTCGCTTGGTGAAACCGCCGCGCCATCGCTTTGTTCTTCTTTGTCGGTCTCTTCCGAGCGCCTTCCCCACTTCGCTTCTTTTCGCGGAGAAGTTTGTTTTGCAACCGACCTCTTCCGAAACTTCGGCAACCGACACCTTTAACGCTGGTGTCGAATCCTCGATGACGGCATTCATATCCCCATCTCCTGCTGAAGACGATACAAGACACTCTCAAACAGCACACTAAATTGCAAATCAAAGAGGAAATTTGAAGGTACTTACCAAAGCCTTCGCCAAGGCTGCCATGCATTTTTCCCCGAACCAAATCGGGTGCCGAGGAAGAGATCTGGGTTCGCCTCCTTATCTAGCTTGGCAGCTCAGTGCATTTCGAAGGAGCATAAATGAGTGGAGCCGGACCCGAGAGGAGAACGAGACACGGTTGGGAAAATAGGTCTCTTGACCTTGACATTGTCGCCATCCTTCGTGACATCCGAGGCTCTGAGTATCCTCATCGCGAGCTCCCACCTCCTTCTTCTTTCTTCTTCTTCTTCTTCTTCTTCTTCTTCTTCTTCTTCTCTTCTTCTTCTTCTTCTTCTTCTTCTTCTTCTTCTTCTTCTTCTTCTTCTTCTTCTTCTTCTCTCTTCTTCTTCTTCTTTCTTCTTCTTCTTCTTCTTCTTCTTCTTCTTCTCTTCTTCTTCTTCTTTTCTTCTTCTAAGCCAATGAACTGGAGGTTCGAGTTGGTATCGCTCTCGCCTGGATGGAAGCAGAGATCGGGGCATCCGTTCGTTTCGCACTAACATTGGTTTCTGGCCGAACTAGCAGGAACGTCTCTCCTCGCCCGAGGAGGAGATTCATTGTCCTCTTTCTTGGCCTCCTCGACGAACCGTCTTGTCGAAGTGGATAACACGGTTTCTTCGGGAACCGCCTCACGCTTCTCAGTAGCTCCCTCGAGTCATCGCTGGCCTCTTTCTGCTCTTCTTCTTTGAGGAGGAACAGTTGTTGTGTCGACAATCGGAGAAGGAACCGGAGCTCCACGTTCGGCAGTTCTCGTAGCCTCCGCCTCGAGGATCCACGGGCTCGTCTGGGACGCTTAATGGGAGCGATCAAAACACTTAGGTCGGGGAGCCCTTTCATCCTCCGCTTCGATGATCCTCTTTGTTCCTCTTTGTCGGTGTAGGGAGATCCCGCTTCTTCGTTGTATTCTCCGAGGGAAGGTAACTCAATTCCAGTCCCCTGAAAAGTGACAAGGATAAGTAAAACAGAGAAAGCCGGACATGCAAGATAGTAGGCTAGACTTACTTCTAGAAATGCGATCGATACAGCCAATCCAAATCCGCCTTAGATGTTGCCCCAATTTCTGTCGAAGCCCTGAACAGCCCGAAAGCACTTCTAAGAATTCCTCCGATACCGCGAAGTCGGATGATCGGCTCCAAAGACAAAGAAGAAAGAGACGAGGTCGCAGTGCAGACAAGACTTGCAAGGAAGGAATAAGTAATCTACCAAGAATCGCATTCCGAGCACGCTGATAGCTATCTCGAAGAGGATCTTCGAAGGCAAACTCGTCCGACTTTATGAAAATAGTCTCTCGCCACTGTCGTCTTATTCGACTCCCCCAGCACATTGTAGTCAATCGCATCTTCATCAACCCAGAGATCCTCTCGCTTGAGGGTTGATAGACGCCAGCTCCTCAAGGGCTTAACGGAGAAAGTAACATTCTTCTCAGCCGCCATCACCATCAGGCATCAAGATACGCCACGAGCCATTCAGCATCTGGCTGATGGCCCCGCTCGACGCTCGCATACGCTGTCACCATAATGAGGGATTGGAAACCAGAGCTTCATATCGCTCTTTGAAGTAGGACTCAGAGACGACCGATATTCGAAAGTGGTGGCTAACAACGGCTTTGCTCCGGGTGGGATAAAGGTGACTCCAACTCCTTGATATTTTCGAAGGACCTTCACGCCTCCCGCCAAGACGACGCCGCCGAGTTGACGCTTCCCAAGACTGACCCTCACGACTGGAGAACGGAGGAGCTCGAGAGCCGGAGTTCTCAAAAATCCCTCCGGATAATAAAGATATTGGCACATGGTCAGATCGACTCTCGACTCCCCTTTGACCATCTTCGACACGTTTCCAGGCCTGGCTGTTTCTTCGCTGATGAAGACGCTAGATCGGACACTAGGACTCGCTGAGGGAGGTCCGTTAACGTATCCATCATCAGCTTCCGATGGATGAGGTAGAAACCTCGATGAGTCCCATCGATCCTCGCAAGGCTGGGTGACGATAGCGACGGCCTTCCCCTTCGCCTCCCGACAATCTTCCGCGATCGCATATCGATATATAATTCTACAACAAATCTGAGAGAGTGGAGGAAGAGAGAGAATATACCGGGTGTGCTAAGAAGAATGAGAGAAATAAGGAAGGGCTGGACTATTTATGTGAGAGGAGGCGGCAACTCGAGGCGCAATTCATTCCCCAAATGGGCCGCATGGCCTCGAAGCTCACTAAAGAGAGCTTGAAACCTATGCGCCTTTAATGCATCTCGATAACCGACCGGATCCTTGCGACGTTTCAACTCCTCTTCGACATCCGAATCCAGGAGCCGCTACACCCCATTCAAAATAACCGAGGCTCATGACTAAGCAGAGATACCATCTCGTGGTCCCTCCGCCATCTCGACAGAAAATGCACTCCAGCCATCTGTCTTCGAACCCATTAAATCAGAATTATCGAACCTCGGCCAACTACGCCACCCTTCGATGAATTGGGGATCTTTACCAGGGATGAATTCAACCATCCCTTCAAGGCCCAGAAGACAGATGCCCAGGACCGTTTACATAAGTACACGGCTCGGCTTAACGGCTCGAGACGTCAAGTCTCGGCGCCCCAGAGTACTTTGGTCGCCATCAGCGTAATTGCCAAGCCGCTTAACGGGACAAAACCCGCCCAACGAACTAAAGCCCATTAGCACGACGAGAACTAGGTCACAAAAGGACGAAGGACGGCTATAAATACAGAGGGAGCGACAACAGAAAGGGGATCCGAAAAGAGAGAGAAGAACGGCTAGAACTAGGGTTTTCACTTATACTCATTCGCACCGTTTCAGACTTTTTCGATCGACGCCTCCCGAGCTCGGTCTTCTGTTTAGTCGATTCTTTATCTTGAATAACCGTATCGCTCTTTTCTTCACCATTAATAAGACGTCTTTGCTAAGCCCGCGTTTTACCTTTATTTACCGTTTCCCGCACAAATAGTCGGCTTTGTTACTGGTTACTTCTAAACAAACTGAGGTTGTGTTTCCTTTTGGACAGATGTTTTGTCAGCCAGAAAGTCTCATAGATATCTAGAACATCGCCGATTTGAGTCACGTGACTAAGGTAGGTGTGGAGGACGGTTCTCCACGGATGACGCCAGCATTGTTGCCTGGGCAAGTGTTTGTTGGTGAGATATAATCTTTCACCAAGTCGCATGATAAGCCCGATTCACAAGAAAATGACAGGCTAGCGCCTTTAATGAATGAAGCATTGACATGGAGCTGAATTGCTTGCATGTTTGTGAGTCTTTACCAGAATGGACTAGACAATGACTTACATTTGGGACAAGGGTTTTGATTCAGCATTTAAGCAGACTGTTTAAATTTTGTTAAGATGATCAACAAATCGGATTGATCAGTATTTAAGACATAAGTAAAATATATTTATGCTACTACGGAATCGCTTGAGAGTTGCATCTTAGATCTTATCCCTTAAAACAATTTTTGTGTTAGTTTTTGTTTTTTGTTGACATCGAAAAGTGTTTCATAACTTAAATAAGAGGTAGTCTAGAAAGTCAGATTGAAATAAAACAACCAATTTAACAAAGATCATTATGAAAAGGACGGTAATCTTAGCTAATGAATCAATAATTGCATTCTGAGTCTGAGGTTTGTAGAGCATGAAAGATTGAAATCTTCTTTAAAATGCCAATATCTCTACACCTCTGCTGAGAATATAATCATGAGATAATTCGACAAAAATTCTAGTAGTAGAATGACCCATCATACTTTTATTGCCCATCCAAATATTTCTAGCTTTGAATGCAAGGATGAGATTCTTCTTTTGGTTTTTATTTGGATTTGTCAAAATGTATCTTTTCTAAACTCAACTACACCCAAAATATTGTGATGTAGAAATCTATGAACCATCGAACATACAAATTTTTCTGTAAGCATACAGCTTGTGGAACCATTGTGTCCAGTGTAAAATCTCTGCAGAGTCTGCTCCATTTGTCTCAAACCAAGTTTTGCATTCTCATTCCACATGTTTAATCAGTTCTAGTGAGTTTCTATTGATATCTCTGAATAACTTGATATTCTAAGCTTTTTGAAATATCAAACTATTAATTCAGAGATAAGCTATATACAGTTCCATATTTTGAATATTGGTTTTCACTAAAAGAGGTAATTCAAATTGGTATAAACACTTTAAACCAAAAAGATGTCTCACATGGAAGGTGTAGACGATAAAGCGCATAATTGTAAAGTTACGGACATTCAAAAATAGGATGAATTACAAATTGTTCAGATACAAAGAGTATGTTAATTTTCTTGTTAAAAACGCTTAGAATGCAAGAATTCTTTTGGTGTATGTCTAAACATAAGATAATAGTGTTGATTAAAATTTTAATTTTAATGCTTAAGTAAATTGCTAATTTCTTTTGATTGATTAAAATAATTTTAAACTCACATATAAACTGTTTTTAATAATATGAGTTTTACATAAGTAGCTTATTCTTACCAGCCATTTTTTAAAAAATAATATTTTTTTGTAAATTCATGGAAAATAAAAGAATGAGGTAAATCCATAGAAAAAAAGTAAGCCATAAGCAGGAAACAATGAATCAAAATATTTTGATAATTTATAAAACTAAAATTCATGCAATTGCACTATATTTTAGAAAAGTTTTAATTTTATTACTAACATTAAACTAAATTATAATATACACTCTAGGCAGTAGTGTGAGTTAAAAATATAGTATTTTGTGTTTAAAAGTAGATTTTCAAAACAAGATGTATCTACAAATTGTAAAAACAAAATAAAATTTCAATATGTTGTGTAAGCTAAAATTGACAATATGAAAAATTAGTTACTTTAATTTCTAAGATAGTTGTTTTGATGACTAAAACATATAACACACCTAAGTTTACAAAAATCAATTGATATATTTACTTAATTAAGAAATTAACATTGTGACTTTCTAACAAATTTCCAATAACAGGTAAAACTACTTCTACTATAAAAATCATTTTTGATCATCCGATATTCTCACAAAATCTCTCGTTTCACACTAGAATAAACAGACAAAAAAGTTATAGTTCAAATTTCACGCTGTTATAGTACTTACATTATGGCAGCTCCAAAGCCAAAGAAAATTTACAGGCTTTCATTATTGCAAATTTACTTACCATTATGTTTTCAGCACATGTATCTGATTCCATCGAGATAAAGGCATGTATGAAAATTGTATCGTTAATCAATGCATGCCAGCATCAGGAAAAGCTTACCAGCGATATATGTTACACACCTTGCAAGATAATGTGTGAACCAAAGAAAGGAGGACATGAAACTGCCGATCCTAACATTTTATCATAATCCTATAGAGAGATTCTGCATAAATTTTGGTTGGATATTCACAAATTCTGCAACAGCTTGAAAGCGCATTTTTGTTATCTCTGCATAAATTGTATATCTATCTATTCTGTATTTTAATCAGTTAAATATTTATTGTATCTAGATTAGTCGGTTAAGAGATTTTTATGGCCTTTAGTAGTATTATAACTACTGTGCTCTTCATTGTATAGCTCAAGACAGCCCAAATCAGTTGCTAAACCCAAATAAGAGTAGACCAGTTCTCTGTGACATTACTAATGTGCATCAAACACATTTGGGTGATCATGATAATGCCAAAGAAGGTCTGTGTTCAACTACACCTATAACTCCAGCAACAAACGCATAAGTGTTCTCGTAAGTCTTTTTAGAAAACAATTTTTCAAATATGGATTTTAATAATATAAATGGTTGCAGGTGTGTCTGTGGAGTCAAACAAATTTAAAAGGACAACAGAGCAGAGAAGTTGTTTAACTGCACTATCCGGTAAGAATATATATTGGACCTGAATATATATTTGTAATAGAAAATTATGGCAACCTCAGGTTTTAAACGCCAAGAATATTGAGGGTATTGGTGTTTCTAAATGTTTGACTAATTTGGTACTACAGATTTGAGGTCATCAGAGAAAAAAACAAAATGTTCCAACCAAGAGGAAAAAACGACAGAACAAAACCAAAGTTCAAGATGTGATTACTAATATAGATTTTACCCTCGAAAATGAGATTGAAACCAACTTTGAAAACAACTCAACAACAGAGGATCCTCAGCTGAACGATGATCACATTGAAGATGATCAAGAAGAAATGAATGACTGTGATGTCGATGTAGAAGGTGATTTATGAATATATGTTTTAATTTCTTCATGTTAAATATTAGAGTTTTTATGTCCTAAATTGATTTTTGTTTTTGCACCGTACAGGAATAATCGAAGAAATTGATGCTGACCTAGAGTTTGATGTTAGCTCACAGGAAAGTACAGACTCTGAAAATGATGATGTCGGCCTAGATGAATCTAACTCGAAAATAACATATCAGTGTAGGAAGGAAGTCAATGTAAAAAGAAAACCTCTTTCAAAGAGTTCTATACCTAAATCAAGAGGTATATTATTTACTCAAGAGATGTGAAAGAGTTATGATTCAGTATTTTAATTTTAAATTTACATTGTCGTTTTTAACATATACAGATTATATAGATGAAGGTGATCCAGAATGGACATGTCCCCATTGTGGTGCTATTATGTGGTATGGAGAACGGGTTAACAGACGCAGAAATACACGTACTCCTTCTTTTACTCTATGTTGTGGGCAAGGTCAAGTTGTGCTACCCCTTCTAAAAGAACCACCAGAAGTACTGAAAAAATTAATGACGGGAGATGACAAGCTAAGCAAACATTTTCAGAAAAATCTGAGACCTTATAATATGGTTTTCTCATTTACTTCGCTTGGAGGCAAAGTTGATAGATCTGTGAAGAAAGGAGTTGGTCCAGATATGTTTCAGTTGCACGGAGAAAATTACCATCTACTGGGGAGTTTGAAACCACCAGATGGTAATAACGCAAAATTTGGACAGCTATACATAGCTGACACTGAAAATGAAGTGAAAAACAGAACCAGTTGTTTGAGGTAAAAATTGATGTTTTGAATAGTGTGTATGCGATATATAATTTGTTCAGTGTTCTAACATATTTGTTTTTACGTATTTTACAGCAAGAGCCACATGAGTGGAAAAGTAAAAAAAAGTGATACTTTGAGGGAAGAAATCATTGAGGTTTTAATCAAGATGTTGAACGAAGTGAATCCCTACGTTAAGCAGTTTAGGTCTGTCAGAGAACGATTTGATACAAATCCTGAAGATGCATTTCACATGAGGATTATTAGCAATAGGCTCAGAGATGGAAGAACCTATAACACACCTACGGCAGACGAGGTCGCTGCTTTGATTCCTGGAGATTTTAATCTTGATATGGATAAAAGAGATATAGTGCTACAGCGACATTCAGGAAAGCTTATGAGAATCAATGAAATACATGCTTCCTATCTAGCACTTCAGTATCCTCTATTATTCCCGTATGGAGAAGATGGTTTCAGACTTGGGATAAAGAAAGGTGTTACTGAAGCTACCAAAAAACAGAAGTTAGGTACAATTAGTATGAGGCAATTCTTTGCATACCGTCTTCAAGAGCGCAAGAATGAGTCCGGACATCTCCTTCATGCTAGACGTCTATTTCAGCAGTTTGTTGTTGATGCCTACACCACTATAGAGTCTAATCGTCTGCGCTATCTTAAGTTGAATCAGAAGTCTTTGCGATCTGACAGTTTTGATTCTATTAAAGAGTCAGAAAATGCTGGGAAGACTAATATGAATGAGCAAGGGACAGAATTTGTGTTGCCAGCTACTTTCACTGGTGGTCCTAGATACATGAAGAACAATTATTTGGATGCTATGACCATTTGTAAGCATTTCGGATTTCCAACACTTTTTATCACCTATACATGCAATCCTAAATGGCCAGAGCTCACCAGATTCCTTAAGTCAAGAAAGTTGCAGCCAGAAGACAGACCCGAAGTTATTTGTAGGATATTCAAAATGAAACTTGAATCGTTGATGGATGATTTAACTAAAAAGCACATCCTTGGGAAGGTCACAGCATGTGAGTTAATTTCTTTATATCTAATCTGTTTAACGTGTCCTATACTTACTAATATTATCTTCTTTTTTTTTAGCAATGTACACAATAGAGTTTCAGAAACGTGGTCTACCTCATGCACACATCCTTTTGTTCATGCATCCCAACTACAGGCTTCCCAACACCGATGACATAGACAAGATTATTTGTGCGGAAATCCCTGATAAATCAGCAGAGCCTGATCTGTATGATGTTGTTAAAGATATGATGATGCATGGACCCTGTGGAGCTACGAATATAAATTCTCCATGCATTGAGAATGGATTGTGCTCTAAAGGATATCCTAAACCATATGCTGAAAGTACTACCATTAATAGAGATGGGTTTCCTGTATATAGAAGGCGTGAGAAGGTGGACAATTATGTCGAGAAGAGTGGTGTGAAATGTGATAATCAATGGGTTGTTCCTTACAATAAGGAACTCTCTCTTCGTTAGAGCTCACATCAATGTTGAATGGTGCAACCAAGTTGGATCAATTAAATACTTATTCAAGTATATTAATAAAGGGCAAGATCTTGTTACTGTGGCTGTTGAACCTCCTGACCATGTTGTTAAGAACCAGTTGGGAAGTGTTGATGGAAGTGTTGATGGAAGTGTGGAGAAAATAAATGATGAATTCAAAGATTTCTTCGATTGCAGGTAATAATTAGGATTATATTTGATTTCTTTGTACGAGACAATATATATATATGTATATATATATATATAAATTCGAACCCATTTATATGGCGTTTTAATAGGTATTTTTCGATTTTGTTGTAGATATGTTTCTGCGTCTGAAGGTTCTTGGAGATCTTTCAGTTTTCCAATTCATTATCGATCTACAACAGTGGAGAAGCTTAGTTTTCATCTTCCTGGAAAGCAACACATTATATTCAGAGGTAAAGATAAGCTACAAGCAGTGGTTACACGTAAGCTCATTGAGAATACAATGTTCTTAGCATGGTTTGAGTTGTGTAAGATCGATTCACTTGCTAAAACACTCACATATGCAAATACCGAACTTCTTTACTTACGATAAGAGACGAAGAAATTCAAAAGAAGGAAAAGGGATTTAGTCTTGGCAGGATTAATTATGCTCCACGTAAACAAGAAGATTCTTATTATCTCAGGGTGTTGTTGAACGTTGTAAAAGGTCCTACAAGTTATGAGGATATAAAAACATTCGAAGGTGTGCTTTATGAAAGTTACAAAAATCATGTGCTGCACGTGGCTTATTAGATGATGATCACAAGTACATTGATGATCTTTTGAGGAGAAGTTATGAAAGCACAGCGAGTGATTTACGGCAATGTTTTGCTATGATGCTTAATAATGATAGTTTAGCATCACCGGAGAATGTTTGGGAACACACGTGGGAGTGTCTAGCAGAGGATATCGAGTATAACCGTAGGAAATATTTCAACCGACCAGGTTGGACTTTACTTTGATTAATTATTTAAAATATGTATTTGTATATATATATATATATATATATATATATATATATATATATATATATATGTCCATATTGTTTCTGTCTTGACGTGCTTGTGTTAAAATCAGTTTCTGTTTTTTTTGTAGAACTTGTGCTGAGTGATGAAGAGAAGAAAAACTATGCTTTGCTAGAGATTGAAAAGCTTTTGAGCACAATGGTGATTCACTTGAGAGATTTACTAACATGCCAAAGGTTCCAAAATCAAGTATAAACGATTCAAATGTCCTTATACTTGATGAGCGTAGTTATTCACGTGAATCATTGTTTGAAACCCTTGAAAGAGATGTTCCAAAGATGACAGATGAACAAAGGAGAATATTTGATGAGATTCTTGATGTTGTTACTAAAGGAACAGGAGGGACGTTTTTTGTTTATGGATTTGGTGGGACTGGTAAAACTTTCCTTTGGAAACTACTATCAGCAGCTATTAGATCTAAAGGAGATATTGTTCTCAATGTCGCATCGAGTGGAATCGCGTCTTTGTTGTTACCTGGTGGTAGGACTGCTCATTCTAGATTTGGGATACCTCTTAATCCTGACGAGTTTTCATCATGTACTATTGCTCACGGAACAGATCAAGCTAATTTAGTGAAAGAAGCATCGCTGATTATATGGGATGAAGCACCTATGATGAACAAGCATTGTTTCGAAGCTTTGGATAGAAGTCTGACTGATATTGTTGGGAAACACAGAAACAAACCTTTTGGTGGAAAAGTTGTTGTTTTTGGAGGTGATTTTAGGCAGGTTCTACCAGTAATAAATGGAGGTTGTAGGGCAGACATTGTTTACGCAACTTTGAATTCTTCTTATCTATGAGAGCACTGTAAAGTTCTGAAACTCACAAAGAACATGCGGTTATTATCTGGTGGTTTGACAACTGAAGAGGCAAAGGATCTTAAGGACTTTTCGGATTGGATATTAAAAGTGGGGGAAGGAAAACTCGGAAGTCCTAATGATGGTGAAGCTGAAATTGAAATCCCAAAGGAGTTTTTGATTACCAGCTCTGAAGATCCTATAGAAGCTATCAGCAAAGCCGTGTATGGTGATTATGTATCCTTACAAGAAAACAAAGATCCAAGATTCTTCCAAGAAAGAGCTATTCTATGTCCTACCAATGAAGATGTCAATATGGTTAATGATTACATGTTGGATAAGCTTGATGGTAATTTTATCTATTGTGCCTTCGATTTAAATCTATTTAACGTTTACTTATATCCATAATTGTATTCTAATTTTGTTTTAAATAAATTTTGCAGGTGAAGAAAAGATATATACCAGTGCAGATAGTATTGACCCAATTGATAAAATTTCAATGAATGATGAAGCTTTGGGTCCTGATTTTCTGAACAAAGTAAAGGTTTCTGGTTTGCCAAACCATATTCTTAGGCTCAAGGTCGGATGTCCTGTTATGGTTCTAAGAAACATAAATCCAGCCGTTAGGTTAATGAATGGAACAAGACTACAGATCACTCAACTTATGGATTTTATGGCTAAAGCTAAGATCATTACTGGAGAGAAGGTCGGGGAGACGGTTTTATTCCTAGATTGTTGATAACACCATCAGACACCAGATTGCCTTTTAAAACGCCAGAAGGCAACTGCCTTTGGTTGTGGCTTTCGCAATAACGATTAACAAAAGTCAAGGGCAATCACTATCTGAAGTTGGTCTCTTTCTACGAAGACCTGTTTTTTCACATGGACAACTATATGTGGCTGTTTCAAGGATCACATCAAAGAAAGGACTCAAATTCTGAGCCTCGACAAAGATGACAAACCTAAAAATACAACTACTAATGTTGTTTTCAATGAGGTTTTTAATAACCTGGAAACGTTTGAGTGATTAGGTATGGTCAATTTTTGTTATCTTCTTTTTTTGTTATAGATATTTTAGTAACACTCGCAACTGTTTCACTTGAATGCAGGTCCAGAATCGAGGGGGTTGAAGTGTCCATGATGGAGTGTGGAGGGAATTAATGATGGAGTGTGGCTTTTACAAGCTTTAAAGGTAACAGTTTGTTTTAAATCACATCTCGGATTGTGCAACCATTAAAGAGATTTTTCTATTAATATTTTTATGTTGTTTTCATGATTCAGACAAGCCCATACTTGTAGCGAGTGCATCAAGTTCAGGACGTGTGGATCAGAAGATGGTTGTTTTAGTTTGAAAGTGTTTTCATAGAATTCTATCAAGTAACAATGTGCTTTTATTTAATATTTTTTACCATCTTTCTTATTTCAAGTATATACATTCATTCACAAGAAACCAGATATTCATCATTATTCAATCAATACTAAAGCCATATAGTACTATCTAAGTCAATGGTTCAATCTTATTTCTAAATCTACCTGATACTACATTCCTTTCATCTAAGTTAAGATGGGAGTTACTAACCTTGAGTTCTCGAGACTTGCTTTTGCTAATAGTGGGAGCGAAAATTCTTTCTTCACAGCTTCTGTCATTATAAACAGAAGCTCCATTTGCTGTCTGCTCCATAGGAGTGTTCAGCAGCCACGTCCACAACGGTTTCCAAGTCCTTAAGGATGGAGATGAGTAGGGGATAAGAAAGGGATGAATCAGTCCCGGATGGTCCAGTATGAGCACGGGTGGTCGGAACAGTTTCAATGATGTCTTCATTGATGGTTGTGAATATGCCCAAGAAAGCAGTAACTGCACAGAAAGATTACCAAAACACTCAGAAAATAAAAAAAGAGACATGCTGTTAAAGATGGAGGTTCTGCTTATGAAAAAAGGTGTTATCACAAAAAGAAAAAGAAACCTGCTTCGGGTCCAATCTCTGAAGCAGTAAACTTCTCAGGAAGCGGCCATGTCAATCCCTGCCAAATCCCAAATGATTCAAACACTGAGAACAATCAATTAAGAAGATCACAAAATCCCATCAAATCAACACTAACTAATTCAAGCAAATGAATCCACCTTACGGCAAGAGAGACTAAGGAATGCACATACTCTCTGTTTCTCCATACCCATTCCTTATAATTCCTTGGATCGACCTTAATCTCTGTTTCTCCATACCCATCACTTTCTTCCTTCTCCACTGCATTGCGAAAGAGACGATACACTGTAAAAGCAACTTCATGACACTCCTTTCATTGAACTTCCCACCTATCAACTCCATTACAGCTCCAATAAGCTGTTATACCAATTCAATTAATAAACACACAAAGAAACTAAAGATAAAATTAACTAAAACACTAAAAATTATTTTGCCCACGGATAATCAATTCTACTACCAATAACAGATTCTTCAAGACATGCCCACAGCTTAATTTGCAAAGACAGAAATGAAATTTGACAAAAAACATCGACACCAAATGAATATACAGCTACTAACTCTCTAATTAATTGAATAATTAACAAAAAATATTTACCTTGTAGACTCCGACTATCCCATCAATGTTCTATGTTTGTATTCTCCTCCGAAGACTGTTTATTAGGACATCAGTTTTTATAGTCCGAT